>SRMA01026572.1:0-145094 GCA_007224835.1 Danionella cerebrum
AAAATAAACAATTGCATACCATTTACTCACCCTTTCTTCTGTTGAACACAGTAAATATGTTTTGAATAGTTGCGGCTGGTTTCACTTTTGATATAGTGAGCGTACTGGGCCATTAGGAACCATCAATTAGCTCAGGTCTATGGAACGGATATAAACATAACGAGTAGATGAACCAATCAGTACGTTTAATCTCAAAGTATGTAAAACGCCCAAATATACAGTGACCATCTAAAGGCAACTGATCAAAGTTTGAATCTTATTACCTTTTTTTAACTATATAATTGGTATGTTGTTTATACAAACTAACATCGCGGACGCAGATTGTAGTTTAATAGAACTTTTTTAAAAATTTTTTTAACGAATTTCCAAATTGGTAAAATAATTATTAACCTTTAAAAGTCTCTGCACGCACGGAATCTGTTTTGAATTAAGTGACGCGACCCTCCTTGTGTTTAATTTTGTTTTTATATATTTTTGAGATTTTTGCAGTCAATTCATAACGTTTTGTACATTTTCAGGTTTGTGTAATTAATGTGTAGTGTGATGAATTTAAAAAAAAAAAAGAAGCTGGGGTTGTTCTAAAAAATATATCAAGCATTGCTAAAAAACCCAGTTTCACAGGTAATTTATTAGAGAAAATTGAAAAGTAGTAAAAAATGGTCAGAAAAAGGCACTGGACAAATTATTGTGGTCTTTCTAAGATTTAATCTTTTTGGTTACATTTTGTGTTACAAAGCTCTGCGTTTTTCCCTCAATATATTTTACTTTTTAAATGAAGTTTAAAATAAAGATGTTAATTACTATTATATGGTTATTATTAATAAAATAAAGAAAAATAAAATATATATACATACATAATTTTATTAGTTATGGGTAGTTGACATTTGTTTAAATTCAAATGTCATTCTTAAGATGATTTTTTATTTAGTTATGACTTTTTAGCTTTTTATAATAAGGTATATATATCTATGTTCTTTTACAGTTAAAATAACCATTTTTTCCTCATTTTGTCATCTTAATATTTGTCAAAATGTGAAAGCCATAAAAAGTGTAAAGAAGCAGAATTTTTAACAATATTCCTCATCAAAGATTTTAATTTAAGACTGAATTGGTAGTTAACATTGCCTTCTGAAAGTTTGGTATTTTTTTGGCTTATTTTTTGCCTCTTTTGCGAGTCATCAATTAAAGGAGGGCGTCGCTACTCAAATCTTTCAAGATATTTTTTTATAAAAAGTGTATGGAAATACTTGAGACACTAAATGTTAGTTTCTAAATGTTTATGCTGACTAGAGTCTTAATCGGGGTTTATTTCTACTCAGTACTAACACATAAAAAGAATATTTCTCGTAGGATGGTGAATCTAGGTATTTCAACAAGTACAAATGTGTTCAGAAAGAGTAGAGGGTGAGTAAATAACAACAGTCTTATTTTTGACTGATCTACCACTTTGCCGCTTGTAACCAAATGCACATCCATTTCTTAAGTGTCATTCCTGTTATCCATTTGGCTTTAATCTCATATCCCACCAGTGTTCATGTAGCATGTCAAAGTTGTGGAATGCAACCCCCTAAAAACCAACCCAAACTAGCTCCAAAAGCATCCTCAGCAGGTAGCAAGACTCAAGTAGAAGCCAAAAATCTCATTCCAAGCCAGTTCCACCCCAAAGTCCTAGTCAATGAGGGGTGCTGCAAGCCAAGGGACACCTACCGTCAGAAGCCAGGTCCAGCACGGGCACATTTCACAGAGAGAAAGAGAGAGAGAGAGAGAGAGATGAAGAGGTGGAGAGAGAGAGAGAGAGAGAGAGAGAGAGAGGGAGAGATTCAACACACACCACAGAAGTAAGAAGGACATCAAGTAACAAAGGACATGTGCTGAGTCAAAAAAAGACACATTGCTTTGCGTTGGAAAAATTCACCCCAAAATTGAGGAATTAGTTTCTGTCGATGTTTGCCAATTTTATGTGGAAAATAGATCAAGATGTCAGGAGTTTGGTTACAAAATGCTTTATATTGATACACTGCGAAAAGGGTGTTTATATATTTTTTAAGGGGAAACATCTTTTGTTTTCTCAGTTCATATTTGACATTATTCAAACTCCTGCATGTGTTAGTCATTTCTAGTGTTTTTTGTGTGGTGCATCTGTGGAAGGATCTGTGCTTATTCATAAAGAGCGAGCAGACAGAGATGAAATATTGAGTTCATCCTAACTCTGCAATAGATAAAACACTTGTCTTGATGCTGCTGCATTACATTTTTCAAGACTATTTATACAGAAACCGATACATTAATGATTCCCAAAGGAAAATGTGCTCAATAGCCGAGCAAAAACGCACCTCAATGATTCCAGAATTGTATTTTTCAGACAGAATAAAAACAGGATTTACTGCAGCTGTGCAGTAGATGCAGAAATACGTCATTTTAAAGCACAGCGACAGATTAACAGCACAAACATTCTTTTCGAAACCAAATTATATGAACACAGGAAATGAAATGACATGGCGGGAAATCTTTCCTGCTTTACAGGGAGCAAATGACGTAAATGCACTGAATATTTTATATTTCATGAATATTAAATGGATAAAAAAATCTTTTCGGAGTACCAGCCATCCATTTTCCTGGCCCAGAAGCTATATAAGGGACGTGAGGCAGTAACAAGGGCATTTATAACACCGACAAATTTCTGGTGGTTTATTAAGAGCCTTGTCTTAAAGGATCGGAAAGATCGGTGAGGTATTGATGACATGTTTATGTTTCTGTTCCATCGTCATGTGTCTCCTAGATGGAATTGTATAAAATCTATGGTAAGCTTTTGTTCCAAATTCTATTACATCATGGTTCACCAAATGGTGGGTCATATGTTGTCATGGATTTTTATTTGGTATATAATTGGGGAAGGGACGGACTTAAATATGTACCAAGCTGCTTTCCTGAGGGGATGACTCACATTTCTAATTGAATTTGAATGTGGTAAAGTATTATTTATTTAAGATTCTTTCTGAGGAAGGGGTTACATAAGGTTTGCTCCCAGCGAGTGAGAATCCAATCTTTTTGTTTTGAGCGTCAGTGTAACCATCAAAGAGACATCGCCCTGTTCAGATGAGGCGCAGTTGTTCCGTCACCATTGTAGGAAAAAACTCAACCGCTACGATTAGCTCTAGAACCGCCGACATTCCTTAGAACCTACAGGGGATGGGTCTTTAACAAATTTGTTCTTTTGAAAAACTACTGTGTACAATTAATTTAGGTTTTATTTAACAAAAGATAAAGCAGTTTGGGCACACTTGTTTTTTTAGTTAACTATTTTTACTGTATATATGAGGGCAGGAACAACTTTTTGAGTACTGCTTGATTAGAGCTCGAGCACCAAACGTGCATAGAACCCTATTCTAATTGCTCAGAGTGATAATGTTTTGAAGCCTTTTCCCATTTTGGAGAGTCAAAATGCGCTTGAAAAATCATCGATTATCAATAAATGGCCTCAACCAACTATGTGTGGGGAAAAAGGTTTTTTTGTGTTATTCATATTTTTGGGAAAAATGGGCAAGATATCATACATTTAGTAAACTTATGGGCACAAAAAACATGAAATCCAAAAATGTAATAATAGGTGTTAATTGACATATTGTGGTATAGTTTTTTGTGAAGAAAAAGAATACATAGAAAAATGGTTGTAGCTGAGAGTAAAGCATTTTTTTTTTTTTTTTATATTAAAAAATGTAACTTTTAATGAACTTGTTTGAATCATGAGCACTGTAAACAAATCTGTATTTCTTGAGAGTGAATATAAAGAACACTGAAACAAACGTCTGTATGGCTCCTTGTGCTGTACTCGGGCATCGCAGAGGCGTACGGAGCACAGTTAATGCATAAATATTTTACAAATGTAAATAATGGTTTGTGAATTGTAAAAAAAATCATACGTGCAAAAAACTTTGAGTGGAAAATGTGAATTAATTGTAAAGATTAACAAATACTGGTTGTACAATTAATAGAAAAGCATTTTTACAATTAATTCAGATTTTGCTCACAGTTTTTGCAGGTGAAATATTGTTGCAATTAACATTTGCTAAATATTTATTCCCTCTGTAAAGATTCACCTAATGCAACAGCATCATCCGCCTCTTTTTGGAACTGGCATCGATGTCCACGGTTTGGTTCTCCTCCAGCTTCTCAGTAATGCAGATTTGCTTATGCGCCAGCTAGACGTGACCTTTGACCTTTGATCAGCATGTTTAATTTGGGGTGAACTTTCCCTCTGATGTGAGCTTCGGTATCATGTGTTCATACCTCTCCTCCCTTCATGTTTTTCATTCCCATGTCACCTTTGCCTTTCTTTCCTTTCTTGCCCTTTTTCTTCAGGGCGGAATCTTTTAATGATACAAAACATATGCGGGAAGAAATAGAGGATCCACTGCAGCCGATATGGCAATGATGACTGGGGTGCGGAGAGAGAGAGAGAGAGAGAGAGAGAGAGAGAGGAGAAAAGAAATGATTACAATTGTTTTTATTTACAGAAGCATAACTTATGCCTTACCAAATTTAGCGATACTAAAGCGGGGGTGGGGGGGGTTGGCAGATTAAATAGAGATGACAAGGCCCTAACAAAAATTAACTTTAAATGCACTTTTACTGGTTTTACTAGATTTTACTGCACTTTTACAACTTTATAACATCAGTTTAATATTGGGTTTTTTGATCATAAATATGTCACATTTTTTGAATATGCCGAACATAAAAATTTTCATTATATTTGAAGTCACAAATCCTTCAGATTCATTAAAGAGTGTCACATTTAAAAGTTGAATAAAACTTGTTCTTAATGTTTAGTTGCATGTTTAGCTAATAGACTGAGTTCCATTTCTACCTCTTAGCCCTAATTCCATTTCATAAAATTTATTTCTTACCTGGAGATGGATGTATTTTCGCATTTTAATGAAGCAGATTTCACGTCTCATGCTAATAGGTCATCAAAAACGTCTTGTTTTACCAGAATAATAGTTTTTCCTAAAAGTAGATTTAAAAACAACTTTTGTAAAAACTACCAGAAGTGATGTATTTCCTGATAAAACTGTAAATGTAGGTTTCCTGATTTTCAGTTTAAGTTCATTTCAAATTTTAAATTTAGAGGAAAAAAGGCAAATCTTTTCTATGGGGAAAAATTACATTTTGACAAGTTTATTTTTACAAACAGGGATTGTAAAAAGTGAAAAAAAAAAAGCTCCATAAAACAGATTTGAGTCAACAATCAGGTATTAGCCAATCAGCAGCAAGCTTTTTTTTCTTAATATATTGTCTATTTCTGTTTCAAAGCATCTCAACTTACAAGAGATTCCAGATAAGCCCTGCATTTCACTGTCAGTAGCCATCTTTTCATTCAAAGATGCAGATTAAATGCATGTCCAAAACTGGAATATCGCATGAAATATTTGCGAATAAAGCACTGTTTGAGTCCAAGAGAACAAAATTGTCACTTCCTGAAAAATCGGTGCCAAATATCAAAAGAAAAAGGCATTGCCAGAGCATTGGATTTATTCTATACATGCATTTCCATCGTAGTCATGCACGTGTTTTCAAAATTATTCAATATTTGGTCAGTTTTCAAATGTAAACATTGGCTTACAGAAATCTCCTACCCTGCCTTTGACCTGAGTTTTAAACAAAATCCTTGACATTTTGATCTAGAGCTTAAATTAGAGGTGAAATTCACACATTAAAACAATAATAAATCTCATTTCTGCACAGGGTACTCACATGGAAGCTTGTCCATCTCATTAAGAAACTTATTCTTGATGTCACCAAAGACGTCATTCTTGTTCACTGGGCCCTGATGCTCTGTGGAGTTGTCTGCAGGCGTAGAAACAGCAGGGGCCATGGTCAGGGCATTGGCCCCCGTTGGCTCGGGGCCCACCATGGCTGCAGGCTTCTTCTTCAACAAGTTCCACTTCATAATTGAAGGCTACACCAACAGAAGCCTGAAGGAGGGGGAAAGAGAGTCAAGATGACAATAATGTGACGAGATGTTCGTGTTAGATGTTCCGAATGATACTCTAATATCATCCTAGATGGAGAACTTCTCACTTCATCCATCAATCATGTGTCCACCATAAACAGCGACTGGTTATCTTTGACGGTCACAATGAAATGCGACTAACTGTCTGATATGTTCGAATATAAATTGTGCCAAGATTTGTGGAAGCTCTGGACGGCTTAAAAGCATGAAATTATGTAATTTTTAAAAATGTTTTAAATAAGGAAATAATTCTGTACATACAGTGACTAGAATTAAGCAAAAACATTCTTGATTTTATGCTTTTTTTCCTAAAATGTAATTATTCAGAGCTAACAAAAACAGTCTGCACTGTTTAGGGCAAGTATTTAGGTTTTTAAGACCAACTCTTAAAATGGTTACTTGGTTTGAAAACATATTCCTGTTATATTTACAATTTTCGACAAATCTGAATGATCATTCTAAATAAAACGAGCGAGGAAGCCAGACCAGTCCCCAGGAAGAAGCAGCAGCATCAAAGATCGTTTCAGATTTAACCAATCCTGACTTAGACTGAAGCTAGGACCGCCCCCACACCATTAGCATATAGAAAACAATAAATGCGTGAAAAAAAAATTATAAATCCAGCTCTGTTCAAATATTTATTGATTTTGCATTGCTTTAATGAAACATTTATTATAAATAGATTTAGGTTGCCAACATATTGTTATTTATATTTTGCTTTGTCTGTTTATATCTATTCAGACTGGTAGCTATAAAAGAATAGTGGGAAATCGCAGAGAACTTTTCTGTTGACATTACATGGGCGCAAAATGTGTTTGTGAAACTCCATCTGGAAATCTCATGGTTTTATTACATCACAGAAAACACCCTAGCAACCAAAATGTTTACCCTAGCAACCAAATTTTCTGAAATCTATCTCAACTTTGGTAAATGATAACGACATGTGGATTGGTTTATATTACACATGTGTGGGGAACATTATATTATGTCACTGACTCCCCATAGCAACTAGACTGTTTACCTTAGCAACCAATTTTCTATATCTCAGCTTAGGAAAGTCATGGGGTTCATTTATGTTACTCGTAATGACATAGGGAACATTTTAAAAAAAAACTTTTAAACATTTGTTTATAAACTATACATTTATTTATTCAAGCATATACTTATTTATTTATTTATTTATTCATATTTTGAACTTATATTTATATATTTATTTATACTTAATAAATTTTTGGTCTTCTATAACATGTGACACTTTTAGAGAAACATGTAATATGTTCAGCTATAAACGTAAAAATTGCAACCCCTGCTTCACGTTTCCAGATGGCTTAACAGGAGCGGGTCTGTGTGCGAAAGAATTGTAAACATAATGAAATGAGACATAACCCCGCAATTTAATTAAAAACGAAAGATACAGGAAAACAAGCCATGCAGATTTCTCAACTCTCAATTCTCTGCTCCAGTGGTGAAGAGCCTGTCTGTACATATTGCATTGCCTGAATAATTTAATGAAGCTGACAATTCCTGGGATAAGCTATTTTATTATTCAAACACTCGTTCCTGCTCATAGAATGTATGGAAAAATAGGCTGCATACACTAGAGTTATGCAATCTGACATTGCATAAGTCAAGTGGGCTGCAGACTGACTCCAGAATGAGCCAGCGGAAAAAAAGATGCAGAGACAGACAGATAGAGGTTCACTAAAACACCAGTCAGATTAGTGAAACTTCAGCTGAAACTAAATGCAAACATCTGAGATCTCTCACACACGCACGCGCCCACACATCTGGGAACATTTGTTCTCTTTAATAACTCATTCATACTAACCACGTAAACATAAAAATACCCTCAAAATGTATTTATATCACGGAAAGTAGTGCTTATTAATGAACACAATTTGATAAATTAAAGTTCTGACTCCCTAGCAACTAAACTGTTTACCCTAGCAACTCAGCTTTGGTAAATGATAGAGACATGGGTTTGTTTATGTTGCTTATATCAACATGGGGATAGTTATTTTATGTCACTATTATTATGTCAACTAGAGTGTTTACCTCAGCAATCAGTTTGGCATATAGTGACAGGTGCTGGTTTATTTCACTCAAAGTGACATGGAGATATTCTATATCTCAGCGTAGAAAAGTCATAGAGACATTGTGTTTATTTATGTTACTCATAATGACAAAGGAAACATTTTAAAAAGTGACAGGCAACATCAAAGTTTGTTTACAAACTTTAGCCTTTAGCTATTTATGGATGTATTAAACTTTTAAAAGTTGATAGAAGACAAATGAAGGAATTTTTTTATATAATCTTATGATAATCAGTGTATTTTCATTTTTAGAATACTACTCAATAATATATAATAATAATTACATATTAATGACTTGTTTTGCATGACTATGTACTTTGTATTGTCACAAAGCTAGAAAAGAACACTACTGGTCACTACTGTTTTTTAGGTACACATGTAGACATGGTCAAGACGATCAGAATGAGGAAGAAAAGTGATTTAAGTGACTGAACCTGGCATGGTTGTTGGAGTATTTCGGAAACTGCTGATCTACTGGGATTTTCATTTTCAGGGTTTATAGAGAATGATCAGAAAAAGTGAAAATATCCAGTCAGCAGCAGCTCTGTGGGCAGAAGTGCTTGTTGATACCAGAGGTCAGAGGACAATGGGAAGACTGGTTCAAGCCGAACGAAATGCAACAGTGATTCAAATAGCCACTCATTGTAATCGAGGTAGAAAGTAGAAGAGCATCTCTGTTCTCTCTCTGCAGTGATAGCTCATGCTTCTTCATCTACCAGAGCGATTGTCTTTGGCCCCAAAAGTTGGGTTTGGCCCCTCATGAGTGAAAGGAATACGGAACGCTCCAAACATACACATTTGGAAAAAAATGATAATTTCTTAGAAATCTGTGTATTCGATTTATGTTTTTATTTTTTTTTTTTAAAAGAATGATTGAAAACAGCAAAAGGCAAAAGGTAAATACTCACAGAATAAACTAACACAAGGGATGGGCACCGTCTGAATTAATTACACTTTAAAAAAACACTTTTTTAATTAAAAAGGGTCTCATTTATCCAATCCCTCATGAGATAACAAGTAGTGTTCAACCATTTTTTAATCCAAGCAGTCTTCTCCAGATATGCACTTTAGCATAGCTTAGCATAAATCATGGAATCCAATTAGACCAGAAGCATTTCAATGTAAAATAATTAAAACATAACTGTTTTAGAGTGTTGCAGAGTTGGAATAAAAATGGAAAATAAAATATTTTCTAGGCTTCTTCCTTATGTATTACACTGGAATGGAGCTTACAAAAGTTCTCAATATTACAAAATACCAGCAATATCCAACCACAGCGGCTGTTTTGAACTAAGTAGGAATGACACGACCCACTTATTGTTTAATTTTGTTCAAATGTAATGTGTAGGTTTCAAAAGGGGTTATTAGTTTTGATTTTTTTGGTTTTAAAAGAACATTACAAGAGTTATGACACATCATTTGCAAAGTACTTAAAATGTGAGAAAATGCGCAATCGTCTTTCAGTTTCACAGACCCCAAATCAGTGCCAACAGAAAGGAATAACCCGTGGAAGTATGACACAGTTAAAAAACAATAATAAAAAAAAATCACACTATTTAATACTCTGAATTAGTGTTGTTGTGGAATTATTGTGTTACATAATGAAAAAAAGAAAAATTTTGGGTTGTACTAAAAAAAAAAAAAAAAAAATCAAGGTTTGCCAAAAAAAAAAAAAAAAAACTGTTTTAAAGGTAATGTCCAGCCTTTTAAGGTAAAGATTTAGATTTTTAAGGGTTAAACCAGCTCTGTCCTGTTACCTGATCATGATAAATAAAATGCTAATTTAATAGCGTCGAGTTTACTATTGATCTCTGAATAAAATGTCGGATTACCCAGCCAAATTAAAGTTACGTTAGGTTCAAACTGCAGAAAAATAAAGAAAAACTGACAGTTTTCCTGATCAATGTGAACACAGAGAGTGCACGTGTACATGCATGATAGTAAGCCAATTATGCTCAATAAACGGATTTGTGTAGTGTGGTGTAAACTCATACATCACATTTGTGTTATCGCTTTATTGACTTTAAAAAAAACAAATGAATCCAACTCTGAAGGTAAACACCTTAACCAGCATTCGAGCAGTTTATTCATGTGCACTCCCACATTTTCACATTGTTTTGACCTTCTCTTTGCTTTTTGAGGGGAATTTATGAACACTTTTGACTTTGTTATAAAACATTAAAATTGGTTGTTCACGTATAATGCTTTATTTAAAATAAACTTTGTTGGACGTATCATTTCCTCATTATTCGACCAGAAATTACTTAATAGAGATTCATTTTTTATGTCATACTTTTTATTTTACTTGTAGAGTGTAGCTTGTGTTGCTTTAGAATGTGTTTTAACATTAGGCTGTTATATATATATTAATTCAAGCAGTAAATAAAAAAAAAAAAATTTTTTTTGTAGCTTATCTGATTAATAAATAAGCTGATCGATTACTGTGGTAGATTAATCGATTATTAAAGTAATATAGCTGCAGCCCTACTTATGTTTTAATGCTGTTTTACATGGTTTATAACGGACAGGATGTTTCTGACACAAATTTCACACAATAAAGGTAACGTGATTAACCAGTGTTCAGTTGGGCTAATGTTGATGGGTTATGCTGTTGGTGGTACATTTGTATTGCTGAGAAACTCAATTTCAACCTGAAGAGAACAGAATCCTGCACATAGTGATGCTCATTACTCAAACAACTTAATCCATTTGCACAAGAATTCTGGGACGTACCTAAAACAGGCAATATAAACACGTTTTTAAATTATACAACTAATCCCAGTTATGAAAAACATATATATATAATGCAACACCAGCAACGCCAGCTACCGGCACTCAATTTTGTCTAGTTATTTGATAATTTTTACACTTAGTGTTAATCTATCCATTAATCTAAATTAAAATTCTATTCAGTCTATCATTCATTACTTAATTACTTTTTTTGAGTTTTTCAATGTTAGATTAAATAACAAACAAATACCCTTCGGTTCCCAGGGGTGCTCATTACGTCGATCGACCGGTAGCACCTCCGGTCGATCGCGGCGTGAAATTGAAACAATATCATCCGATCATCCATCCCGTTACAGGTCAGTAAAGTTAGCTGCAGATTCACGGATTCGGTTTTCTCTGCTCAATAGCTCGAGACCAGAATGTTCTTAGTGAACAAATAATATCTATTTTTAATCTGTGTTATGTAGCGGACAAACTACAAAACGTTTTTTATCAAAACAAGTTTCCCTCGGCATTCGCAGAAACACATTACCGTCTATGAGCAACCCGCTGACATGGAATCGCTTAGGGACCGTCTGCAAATGACCAGATCCAAAACATGTTTTACCCAGAATATGCTTCATAACTTCATTCTAAATAACTCTATTACAACCAAAATCAAGCAACACGCCACTCCTCACCTGCATATTGTACTGCACGACTCAGTCTCAATAAAATTGAAATATTTATTAGAGAATCATTTTTATTCTTGATTATTTGGATCAAAGCTCAATTGCTCCCATAAAAATCACTCTTTTATCACCAAATTCAGGTCACACACAACTGTTCTAATGATTCAATTCAGTGCAAGTCATCAAATTAAACTCAGGTTATTACAAAAAATGTAAATAATTAATTATTATGTGTGTTTTGTCAATTCTCAATAAAGTTGAAAATAATTGTTTGTTGATTGATGTTTTACATTTTTGTAGCAGGTAGATCACTTTGACTTGGTCATTTTAAAAGTAGCTCACAAGCTGAAAAAGTGTGAGCACCCCTGCCTTACACACAAACTAAATCAAACCATGTTCAGCAGTAGTTGACATTTCCAACACTCAAGTTCCTCTCTAGAGTGTGATTATCATGCTGATCTGATCATTGAACAAGCCAACACTGTGTTTGTACGGGAAGATCGAAAATGAGCAGCTTGTGTCCACATCCACAGCGCTCGGAGCTTAAGAGACACTTTGTATTTTATGGTGACCATTATCTCCACTGCACTCACACTGAGATTAAACCCTCCCAGACTCTACTGCCATCCTGTCAGCCATATTAAAAAAACACAAGAAGGAACAGTGTTGCAAACACAGAAAAAGCCTTATGTAGATACAAACTCAACAGCTGCGTGGCTGGGATCAAGTGGTCAGCTCTCATGTCCAGGGACAATTAGCACAGAGGACTTTTTTCGCATGGGTATTTCATCCTGCCGATACTTTAACTGTGTATGATGACATATTCAACTTAGAGAAAGTTTTGGTACGTACAAATGAGCAAATCCATGAACAGGAACAGCAAAAAATAACTTTCTCCAGAAGGCACCAGAGTGTGGGAGGAAAGATATGCAAACATTGCTATTCCAACGCTCCACAAATATTAACTTTATGTTATGTAACATTTAGTTTCTGAGATTTCTTTTTCAATGTTTCCTCATCAAATACATACGTAAGTTAATTCATAGTTAGGGCCTGATCGTGAAAATCATAACCAATGCTCTGACACGGAGCCATCAACCTCCCCTGTGACTGGATCTAATACATTTAGAATCGAAACTATAAACTTCAGAATTTTCTATAAAACACATAACATGCCGCGATAAATGCACCGCTCAAGTGTCCCCTCTCCCCGCTGCCTTTCAGCGGCAGGCAGCTGCAAACAGATCATCAGACGAGGCCGAGATGACAATTAAGTTTTTCGTTGCCTACAATATTGCAAAAGAAGAACTACCCTTCACTAAATTCAAGTCCGAAATAATTCTTATGAAGAAAAATGGCTTGAACGTTAACCCGACGTACAGCAATGATGTCGCGCGCACCCAATTTATAGGAGTCATCACAGATACATTGAAAAAAAAGACGTCTGTGCAAATTGCGAACAGTGCGTACATGGAATTCCTGATCGACGGAGACATATATATCGCCACAAAGGAATGCATCATTGTGTACAGTCGTAAAGGAAGACCGATGAATATATTATTGAACACAGTGAGGTCGAGCATGCTCATGCCCAAGGTAAGCCATGTCATGTTATGGAGCCTATGTCAATAATATGCCTACCGTCTCGTTACTGCATTAACCATAATATTCTGACACTTAAAAATGAAAAAATAAATAAATAGGCTGCATTATAAACTCTTGATCTGGGTAGTAAATGGTATTATCGTTTTTATTTGTATTTGCTGCTCTTAGGGACCAAAATCAGTTTAAAGTTTAAATTTCAGCTCAGTAAAGCACTTTAAACACTTTTTCAGTAAGTTTTAGTTACCTTTCTTGTAGAATTGTGCTTCAAATAAAGAACTTTATATTGACCAGGTTGTTAGTTAATCATTTACAAGTCAATATTGTCTATATGGACAGTGATTTACAAAAAATAAATGAATAGATAACTAAAAAAAGTGAACTTGTGAAAATGGGGTGTTAAATGTGATGCGGTTGAAAATTTGGGTGCACCTAACTTTTGTGCTGGTGCACCTAAGAAAAAAATTTAGGCGCACCAGTGCAACCAGTGCAAAAAGTTAGTCTAGAGCCCTGTTATTGGTAATCTTTACAGAATGTTTCACTTGATTTAAAGTGTTTTAAAGCGTATCTGCCCCTTTTAGTACTTTCTGCACTTTTTGCACAATCGAGCACCAAGACCCGGAAGCACAGAGCGACATCAGACTCCACACGCAAATAATAGAGCAGAATTGTTGGTGCTTTTCGTATCTTGGAAGTTTTTTCGTATCTCCAAGCAAAATATTTCCCGCGAGACCTTCGTATCTTGAACATTTCGTAACTCTGAGAATTCGTATCTCAGTGTGCCACTGTACATGAAGAATTGCCACACAAAAAACAAAAATGTAAAGTAATTTTTTAGATCGAATTGTAAAGTAGTAAAAAACACTAGAAAGGTAACCAGATGAAAAATATTTTGTAAATTACAGGTTAATTAAGTTTAAAACATGAGCCACAAGGTCCGTTTTCCACCAAGAAACCAAGAGCTAATGGTTGGCACATTTTAACACCTAAGGGGAAGAATGTATTTATAGAAATGTCTTTGCAGCCAGTTAACTCAACTTCTATTCTTGACCCAACTGGATCGGACTGGACTGAAACAATAAGTACGTAAGCATTGATAGAGGAGAGAAAACTGCAGCAATAAGCTACTCTGATCATTGGTGAGGAGAAAAAGATCAGGGGAGAAACACAACACATTTAAATGACAAATACAAGAATTTTTAGGACACTATAACCATATTAACTAGCAAAAGAAAAATGCGGGGAGAAGGATTTTGGGTCTTTGGTGTGGCTCCACTAGTGTGTAGTGATTCAGTTATGCTGCTCATCCATTATCTCACAGCATTTTCTGCTTTCATGGTGGGATTAATTCAAAGTGCTGCCCCTGTAACAAGTGGACAGACTCACCGAAGTGACAAATGAAAGACAGTGAGCGATGACGGATTAATCCCCTGGAACGGTTGGGTCAGCACATGTGGTGCCTGATGAACAATCATGGCTTTTTAGGCTGTCTAAAGAGAGGTCAGGCTATGGAAGACAATCACAGATGAAACTGCAGTTGCCTGACATGCTTTTGCAACACCTAAAGGCTGTGAAGATTAATCAAAGGGGCGCTGCTTGAATCCCAAGTCAAGTGAAAAGATAAAGGTGGGGTCTGTGAAAAAACCTCACCAATCTTTGACAACCATTTCCTCACTGCAACACATGCACCGCAGCCTTGGCTAAACAATCCACAACACTTTGTAAAAGGGCAATGACAATGCACTCTTTCAGTCGCATTTGTTTATTTTACCATACAAAGGAAGTCAAATCTAGTGTTGTACATTTAACCTTTAGTTCTTTTCAAAACCTCTCCGGTTACATAATCCAGAAATCAAAGGCAATCAAAATAAAACCTGTTCTTGCCAATGGCTACATTTCTATTGCCTAAACATATAAACAGCAGAGAGTTCTGCAGAGAAGCCCCAGTATCCACCATTGACTGCCATTAGTTGATATTTGTGTGCACCTAGATGGGTTAAATGCAGAGCACAGATTTTTAGATACATTGCCATAATGTTATGGTTACTTGCCTTAACCAAAGAAGGAAATAGACATAGTTGTGCCATTCACATAGGTGAAAGTGAGAGGCAGAAAGTGAAACATCTTGTTTATTTGCATAACTCTTTGTTCCTGAAGGAGGGAGCGGAAACTTAGGTCCCTTTGCCATAGTTATGTTATTTAACAAGTTCAAACCACTCTAAGGTTAAAATTATTTATCAAACTTTAGCCCTTTAAAATATGTAAAATTTTTTGGCCTACTGCCTCAAAACGTATAGGTGATATGGCCTATAACATGCATCATGATCATTTCTAGTGTTTATTGAGATATAATGAGAGCATGTTTCTAAAGGGCTCAAAATGTATTAGGTAAAAGGTAAATAATGAAGATCAGTGGACCCAATACTGATCCCTGTGGGACACAGAGGTAATCAGTGTGGGCTTGGACTGATGTTTTTTAGAGATTGGCCTGACAGAACACAACATCTAATGTACTCTAAACATCTGATCACTGCTTTGTCATTATTCTGTTTCTCACTGTTGAAATAGATCAACCAATAAATATGTGGATCGATTATTTCTTGGTATATTAGCGAATTTTCAGTCGTAATGGTGGAGTAGCAAGCTTCCTGTGCTATGTGGAAACCAATAAACTGTGAACTGTTAACCCTCAGAAGTCTGGGTCCTTTTTTTACTGAGCGTTTCAGAGAATTTTTTTACTACTTTAAATTTTGCTCTAATAAATTAAATTTAAAATATTGGACATTTTAGTACAACCACAACTTTTTTTACAAAATTTACAAAATAATTCCACAACAAACCTGAAATTGTGCAAAAATACAATTTAGAGTATTAAACCAAACAGTTTCTATGTTTTACAACAAAAATCAAAGGGTTGAGACCAAAACAAAAATTATAAATCCCCCCAAAAAAGCAAACATAACGTAAATAATAAAAAATAGAATATTGTAAAAAAAAATGGGAAAACCTCTTTTCCCATTGTGCTATTTCTGTGCCAGAACTTTGAAAAACAAGCTATCTCACAGGTCTTGTACTTCCTAAGGTTACCACAATGGCATAAATGGTAAAATTGTACCAAAAAAACCAAAGTCTGTAAAATTGTAAAAAAAACCCTGAAATGTGCATTTTCTCACATTTTGATTTGAATTACCTTGCACATTATGTGTAATAACTCTTGTACTGTTTCTTTAAATCCAAAAATATCAACACTAATAACCTTTTTGAAACCTACACATTGTATCTAAAATCAAAACTAAACAATAGGTCAATTCTGTCATTTTGACTTATTTCAAAACAGACACTGTGATGGTTTCGAAGCTTCTAGGGGGATAAATTCACAGCAAATATAAAATCGTAGAAATAACAAGAATAGTGCATGTTATGCATGTTTAACATTTCACGTGAAACCATGAGAAAGCATTCCACGGTAATAACCCTGCACTTAAAATATCACTTTTAAAAGATGAAACACTCCTATTTCTAGTTTTCCCCTGACGAATAAACTCATCCTCCAGCTGCTTTACAAGAATTGCTCAGTCATTGCATCATTGAGTAGAAAAGGTGAATTTAGCTGTAGACTGCAGATCTGTGTGTTTGTAATTCTAACCTCGGGCTCTCCATCCTCCGGCTCTTCCTAATTAAACCCTTTAATTAAATTAACGAGCATCACATCACTCCAGATCACCAACTTCAGCCCATAAATCACTCAAAATGACTGCCAAACAAAATGTCATGTTTGATTTGATTAACGCTTAAATAACATGATTTTGTGGAATTGTTCAGGAAGTGAAGTGCTGGCAGGGATTTAGCTAATCTCATTGTTGTGACTTCTTTTTCCACACAGTTGTGAGAATGTACGAGTATATTGCTGTGCTTCATGAGCTGTGTTGCCAGATTGGGTATGCAAATTACAGCCAGAAATCGGTCAATAAAAAAAACAAACTCTAGTCCATATTTAAAATATATTTATGTATTCAAATTAGTATTTTTGGAAAGCTAAATATTTCTTTTATCTGCAGAGGTGTGGTATTCTCTGGCAGGCGTTAACAATTACATTTTTACATATCCAAAGAGATTATAGAGTTATAGAAATCAGAAAAAAAATATTTCAAAAACTGACTACAGCCTACTTAATATATATTAAAGAACACATATTATTGACTTTCTCAGAGGTAGATGAAGCAGGCTCTGCATCTTGAAGTAGAGCAAGGGTATTGCAGACGTTGATTCGACTTGTGCAGATAAGACATAAAACAGTAGGGTATCCATCTGTTAACCAATATTTTTGGGCAGAGTAATCAATATCTATTGAGGGTATGCACTGACATAATTAATGCCTCAATCACAGAGTATCAAACAATACCTAAAAGGTCCATGTTTAATAAGGAAAAATAATTGCATTCTTAAGTTCAAAACAATTGGACTCAACATTGATCATCATATGTATTTATCTTCAGATCCATATAAGTACATTTTGGTTGTATGTGGACAGCTCTGTACAAATACTTATTATTGTTAAAAAAAATAATGTTGTGATAATACAGATGCTGGAAGCAATGTTTAAGGAGGTATAATAAAAAAAATATAGATTTATTAGCTTTAGAACACTTTGAATGCTAAACAGCTAACAGAGAACAAAGGTGAGATGAAGGGGGAGGGGAAAAGTGAAAAGTGAAACAACCCTTTCAAGGTTTAAAAAAAGAAGAGAGGCAGCAGGATCTACAATAACCTGACTTACAGTGCCTAGCTGTGATGTAACTTCCTGTTTGTGATGTAACTTCATATTTTATCTCAGAAGAAATATTTTTTTTTTATCACACTAGCTAGGCATTCTGTAGCTAATGCAAGAAAGTTACTAACTCATAATATCAGCACCAAAAACATTCTCTGCATATTCTCATCAACAGGACAAAATAATACGACAAAAAACATGTAATTCTAAATACTGTAAAAGATTCTTTCCACCACCACGGTGACGGATAGTGGCTGTATTTAACATAACATTTTTATTTAGTTTTTTTTTAGCAAAACGCTCCAGAATTCCACATTATCCCTTGCCAATCCTGATTACACTGTGTTCCATTGTCACAACTATTGACAACAACGTCATAATAAACTTGATATTGGGATGCATACAAACAAAAAAAGACTTTTATATAAGAGTTAAACCCCTGCATAATATTAAGGTGTTCACACTGTTCTTGCACACATTTATGTCCAAACACCTACAAAACCACCCACTAAGAGATCCTACACCTTTGGCCTGAGAGAACATGGACCACTGGAATGAGTGGGGTGAGAGCACCTAGGAACTACCTCCAGCGCATTAACCTGAGCCTAGGCTTGCCAGGCCTGCATACCACCTCCTCTTCCATCGCAGGAACCAGGAACGCCACCGTGGGCGGTCTGCGAGCCGAACAAGCCCAGGAGGTGCTCCATCGATTGAGTCTACAGTATCTTTGCTGGGCAAGCTGAGTCACAGGGCTCGGCTGGACACCCGCTACCAGAGAGACCTCACCAAGCATCAGGCTGTCCATTTTATGACACAGTAAATGCCATGGACACAGCCCCATCAAGCTCAAAGCCCAGGGATTTCTGAGGACACAGATTTATGTTTAAACACCATCGAAACCAGCCAGCAAGAGATCACACAACTCTGGCTCAGGAGAACATGTGCCACTAGACTGAGCAGGTTGAGGGCACCCTGGACATACCTCCTGCGCATTACCCTGAGCCTAGACTTGCCCAGCCTGCATACCACCTCCTGTTCCGGAGCGCTAAGTAACTAAATGGAGAGCATGTGTGTCCATGTCTCTCTGGCCACCCATGACAATATTTATAAATATCCTTCCATTTACGGTAAACAGTGGTCATAATAATGAAATGTCTGAGA
This sequence comes from Danionella cerebrum, assembly GCA_007224835.1. Classification (NCBI taxonomy): domain Eukaryota; kingdom Metazoa; phylum Chordata; class Actinopteri; order Cypriniformes; family Danionidae; genus Danionella; species Danionella cerebrum. The sequence goes on from SRMA01026572.1 coordinate 19,039, forward strand.
ACTGCACAAATCTTAAACCACCCGTACGTAAATGTATACAAAAAACCAAAGAGAATAAATTCAACAACCACATTAAATAAAGTACAAGCCTCAACAGTCAACCAACTAGCATCCTCAACTATAAAAGAAAAAAAAAGATATGGAAACCAAAACCATTTATATGTGTGTTTCACTCTTAATGGTGAGAATAAGGAAATTGAACTACTGTCCCAGTAACATACATAATGAGAACCAATGTAAGAAGAACAATAATGATCAAAGACAGTGAACACACACTCGACATGAATGTGAATTGATGTTGGGTTGGTACGTGACTTCTATACACTTCAGTAAGTCAACCATTACGTCTTTCACCTAATTGAATTACTGTATTTTTCGTCGTATAAGACGCACTTTTTCTTCCCCAAAACTGAGGGGGAAAAGTTGGTGCGTCTTATAAGGCGAATGCAGAGCGCCGCAGAGTTGAGGGCGGTCACGGCTGTAGGAGAGGCGTAAGAGAGGCCGTAGCCTAGCTCCTGTTATGGTAAAAAAATACACCTTCTCAATTGATAATAAACACTGGAGACCGTTTGAGAGAGAACACAGCAAATGCGGCTATTTATTGTAAAGATTTAGCAGTCTCAACGCATTTCCTACACACATGTTATCCGCATTGGAAGAAGGACCTCGAGCCTCTCAAAGTAAGACAAGCGCCGGAAGAAGGGCGGGACTGAAGTATGACGTGTGGTCTTAAAAGTTTCTCAAATTACATTTCTCTAAATGACCACTAGATGGTAGTATTATATAGGAAAATTCCCATCACACGGCACAATCCTTCAGCCACATCTGTACACCCAGCGGTGCGCGCTGACGTGTCGCCCATCTCTGCTCGTCGATCCTACCATGGCGCGGACCGTAGGGAGCAAGTATGAAATATTACAGCCTTTTTTTGTTACTTTTACTGTTTACTGACTGTTCATGCTACATGTTTGGCATATAATTGTTCTTAAACTGCTGTTAACTTTTACACAGTTGATATAAAATATTTTCCTACAGTATTTGGTTCAGAATCTTTTTTTCTAGATCTTCCTCATTTGAAATTGAGTGCGTCTCATATGCCGGTGCGTCTTTGACCAGAGTCAAAGTTGTTTAATCACATTATACTTAAAGTGGCAGATTCAAGATTTCAAAAGACATGGAACAGTAAAGTGGCATAGAATATTTTTTTAAATTAACTCTGAATGATCGGAAATGTCCCTCACTTAAAGTCAGCATATAATCCCAAGAACTGCACTTGTTTCATTTAGAAGTTAGACCAAGAATGTTCCCAATATTTATAATTATTGCCATGTGTTCACCACATTCCACATTAGGTGCCACAGGAAGTGCAAAAATACAAAGCAAGTGTTTTCAGATATTAAATTTGACAGTACTAATATAACGAATCAAGGCCTGCAAGGTCTTCTCTGCTGCCATGACATTTTCATAAGCACTGACTAATATCTAATTGCCATTTACACATTTTTTTTTCCCATGAAACTTTATTGATCTATACTGTTATGGCAGTATACTTCTTGTGTTTCTCTTCCCTGCATTTCTCATGGTTTTTCATCAGATTTAAACCTAAACACTGTTGTGAATTGTCAATCTGCCTTTAGTGAAATAAGTGATGGCCTTGCATAAATTAGCATCGTTTGCAAAAGCTCCGTTTTTTTTAACCAATGCAATTTCAAATAGCTGTGATGGACTGGCGACCTTGCAAGGTGTACCCCCGCCTCTCGCCCAAAGTGAGCTGGAGACCCCCATGACCCTGAAAGGGAACAAGTGGGTTAGAAGTTGAATTTCAAACAGCCCCACTAAAGGCCAGTAACCAGGTGTAGAAAAAAGTCAGCATTTATCCATTCTCTGAATCGCTTCCACCAATTTCATTTCTTTTAGTATAAAAAAAACTAGAACCTCTGTCATGCTTCACAGTTGTACTGCTCTCCTGTTCTTCACTGAACAAACTGCTTTCTACGACCGCCAAATATTTCAAATGTTGACTCAGCAGACCAGAGCACCTTCATCTCAGTCTCTATGTTTTTTTTCATACTTGAGCCTTACCAAGTGGGAGTTGTTCCCACTGACTACTGTTCCGCAAAGACTACTTAAGGTTAGAATTCAGTGGGTGGGTGTACCCCGGGTTCCCCTGGTAATCTTCGGAGAGACCTTGTTGGTGCATTATAAATACCTTGGTTTCCTGTTGCTGTGCTAAACTATGCCATGACAAGAAACTGTTTCTGATCACTTTTATGACCATTACCTTCTGTTCCTACCCGCCACATACGCTTTGATATATGCGGATCCTAATATCTGTGACGGCCTATGTGTTGGCGCTTTTCTTTTCTCTAGTTAGTTTAATATTTCAGCCTTAGGGAGAACCACCAACTATCCTGATGGAGGACACCTGTGCCCAGAGTCTCCCCATAGGATAAATCCTTACAGCTCTCTTTCCTGGACAGGAGAGTTTAGGAGGAGCCGTGAGACCTTGCTCTCTGTGAGGTAGGAGCTGCATGTCTGCTCCTACTGTCTGGTGCTGGGTTGGTTTTGGCTGTCGTGGGCATGGCCTTGGACGCTCAACTTATGTCTCCAAGTGTTTTCGTTTGTTTGTATCTTTGCATTGTCTACTAAACGTGATCTATTTTGGTCAAGGTTTCGTTCTCGCCTTTTTGTCATTGTCCTCAGCCATTCTGCTAAGAACAAGCTCAGAAAAAAAACAGCTATGTTGATTGTTGAGTTCACTATATGCCTAATTTGCATATAGCTGAAACATATACATTAATGTGTATTGACAGTAAACCGGGAAAATTGTTTTACCATATTTCTCATTTAAACCTTTTAAAAGAGTTGCAATCTCACCCAAACCCAAGGCATGTCTATGAAAGGTAAACCTAAAAATGGTTCATCAGGAACTGCTAGGACATCTCTCTAATGATTGGTTCATCTTTCCTCTAGGGGTGGGGCTTAACATGCACACGCTAAAGGAGTTATGGCTTTGCTTAAAGTAACTGAAGAAACATATTGTCTGTCGATGCTTACTTTCCTTTTAAATGAACCCCATGAACTCTAGATTTTGCAGCTTTGAGGCACCTAGCAGTGGCCAAGACGAATGAACATCAATTTTGCATAATCCTAGCTCTGCTATTCATGGAAAATGTGCAAAGCTAAATGATTTTGAAGTGTAGGAGAGAGTGCCTATGGACCTTCTCAACTATTGCCTTGAAATGCCATCGGAAACAGATTTTATGCATGAGCCTTTCTTGGCTCTTCTCTAAAGTGCCAGAAGCCAGGTCTCCTTCAACTTTTGAATGTAGCCCTGCATTTTCACCTCATCATGTTATCAGTTTATGTCTTTGTTCCCATCTGAAGAATTTAACTTTTAATAACATACACAACAATTTCTCAGGAGCCACAATTCAGCGGATTTCCAAATATAAACAAGGCCTGCAACCAATTAAAAAGAAAAAATGAATCCATTATATTTTCAAAAGAAATTCCAGAGATAAAAAATGGAGAGCTGAAAACTTGCATCTGTAATGATACGATGGATACACTACAGCTTGTCTTAAAATTACTGCAATAATTCAACGTTCATAAGCCGTAGTAACATGTACCTAAACTTCAGAGCGTTTGGGATGTCCTTAACTTTCTTGCTCAATTTTTCGACCATATTAAAAACAGATCGAGTCCTTGGGCATTTCATTACTGATGGTTGAACATCTACAGCAAAAAGCCATCTGATTGAGCTCAGTGAGATGAAAATGAGTGTTTCCCTCACATCCCAGCAGCTCCAGATCGCTCTGTTTACCACTTAATGAGCTCTTTGTGGCCCTCCGGCCGAGCTGAATGCACAAACATATGTGAGGGTGGAAACCATTAAAGGACTCTTGAAAAAATTTCATTTTAAATTATATAAAAATCGTTTTAAAATCAATATAAAGAAATAATCAAAGATCTCTCGCACCTTAGGAGCTATAAACCCTCAGTGGCCAATTCTAAGAACGACCAGTTCTTATTTAGGAGATGTAATCAAGAGTGAAATGTTTACATTTTTGGGATAGACTGGCCAGGTGGCGCTATGAGAATTGTTCTGTTATTGTATTGGGCAATATTTTAATTAATGCCAAAATTCTACCGTATCAATGTTAAATGATGTGTATCTTGTAACCATCTGGAGGCGTTATAAATGATATTATAGATTGGTATATCAACATGTTTAGGCGTGGTCTACGGGTCTCTCACACTGATCCCAATCAGACATTGTATAATCAGTTATAACTACTTAATGTTTATGGCGAAATGTTGTTTTTTGATGGCGGATGAATGTAAAAAAAGCTTCGCAAACTAACATGCCTTAAGAAAAGACTATTGGAGATCGGAAAAGGACAGATAAAATCTCTAGGAGACGTTCGTCTAAGTATGACACAAGCAAAAGTGTTTTTTTTTTGTTTTTTTTTGCTAAATAACCGACTTCCTGCCGATTTTGGAAACGCGATGCATGTGACTTTTTAAGTCTTGGTACACTACATGTGTGTCAAATATCATTCACATTCCACAGTGAAAAAGCAATCACAGTTAAAAATAAGAAAAAAACTAACAAATACATTTGTTATAAGCTGCAAAAAAAAAGTTTAATCCAATTTGGAATTAAAGGAATAATTGATTAAATAATGCGTTTACAATCAATGTAAGATATGAAAAACTATTTGTTATGGATGATATGGGTGAGTGATGAGGGTTTGCAAGATTTGCCAGAATCAGTATTTCATCAAATCTTTTTCAATGGAAATGCTAATAAAAGGTTTATAATGGACCTAAAAGTTATGTTTATTCATTCTTTCTGATCTAAATTTGATGTTTATGTATAATAAAAAAGTCTTCAGTTTATATTGTGCTTTTCCAGATGATTCCAGACATTATTCATTCCCCTCACATTCCCACACTGTTGGTGATAAGCTACCATTGGCAGCCCTCAGTCTTGGTTGCCATTTCGCTCTTACAGTCCGCTGCCCTCTTCTAAATTCACTCTACCAGTCACACATAACCATACAGTGCAATGCGGGTGAAGTGGCTTGCCCGTGGCTATAACACCACTATGGACCTGGCAGGGATCCGTAGTACCGCTGACTAACTCCACCACTACTCTACTTGCTGCCCCACTATTTATTATCTTATATTATCTTATATTATATTACATTATCCTTTGAGAAATATATCACTAGAACCAGGACACAGCTATAAATCACAAATCGACAGTCAATGCAGTACATCAAGTATTTCTGACTTTTAACCGATGTATTAAAGTCACCAACACTATTCTGAATCACAGAACTTTAAAGCTAAAACATTCATTTATGAACTTGTTTTAAAAAGGTCAAACTTTTTATGTACCGATAGACCAAACCATTAAAGTTGCTGATACTTTGGGGATCTTCGAAAGCATGGGAGAACTAATAGTTTTTTGTGTGGTAAATATTTTTACAAAGCCAACATATTGTCTTTTACTTTGGGTAAAAAACATCTTAAAGCATCTCGTAGACCAGGGGTGCTTACACTTTTTCAGCTTGCGAGCTACTTTTAAAATGACCAAGTCAAAGTGATCTACCCGCTACAAAAATGTAAAACATCAATCAACGAACAATTATTTTCAACTTTATTGAGAATTGACAAAACACACGTAATAATTAATTAATTACATTTTTTGTAATAAACTGAGTTGTGCAGAACAATATGCAGGTGAGGAGTGGCGTGTTGCTTGATTTTGGTTGTAATAGAACAATTTAGAATGAAGTTATGAAGCATATTCTGGGTAAAACATATTTTGGATCTGGTAATTTGCAGACGGTCCCTAAGCGATTCCATGTCAGCGGGTTGCTCATAGACGGTAATGTGTTTCTGCGAATGCCGAGGGAAACTTGTTTTGATAAAAAACGTTTTGTAGTTTGTCCGCTACATAACACAGATTAAAAATAGGTATTATTTGTTTACTAAGAACATTCTGGTCTCGAGCTATTGATCAGAGAAAACCGAATCCGTGAATCTGCAGCTAACTTTACTGAACTGTGACGGGATGAATGATCGGCTGATATTGTTTCAATTTCACCCCGCGATCGACCGCTAGCACCTCGATCGCGATTGACGTAATGAGCACCCCTGTCCTAGACCATTCAAGCAGCAACCACCAAATGCTACATCTTTTCAGACTGGAACCATTAAAGGAATTCTGGGAAATTGCTGAGAATGCTAGGAAAATTTCCATTTACTCAACATAGGGTCAAATTTGTAAAACTATAGGACAAACTGAGAACCGCATAGAAAATTCAAAATTATTTTGCTACTAAAATACTTTAAAACGGCACTTTACAAAGCTTGTGCGCAAACTTTAGTCATTTGGGTAGTACTTGATGTTTACATTTATTCTTTTACAGATGGCATGATTGGAATAGGGCAGGTGGTTGTATCATTCGATCATTCGAGATATTAGATTTATAGACATTTTTCATATCCAAAAAAAATCTCCACGTGTGTGCTTCTCTTCATTCTCTTCTATCCTCTGGTAGCAAAAAAGATGGTAGCGAGGAAAGTCATTAAAGTAGCTTAGAGTGTGTTTCCTGCTCTGTTTCTAATGTGACAAAGTTAAGTAAGTTACGTTACCTGTAATGACTCCGGGGAAAGAAGCCTCTCATCTCTAAAACTAATCAAAGCCTACCTTGGGTCAACCATGGCCCAAGAGAGACTTTCAGGACTTTCACTCATTTCAACAGAGCACATTGTTTGAAGATCCTTGGATCTGGAGCACACAATAAAGAGCTTTAGTTCGTTAAGGCTCATAAGGCTCTAAGTGCACCTAAAATTGATAATCTGTGCCTTTGTATCGTTAATAAAAAATATTATTGCCATGTATATTTGTAGTCGAGGCAACTTTGTGACTATATTTTAATAAATGTACTAAAACAATTTAAATATATTGTAGTGGAAAATACTAATTAAAGCAGCAATTGAGCTCTTGATCACTATGAAAATGGACCCTTCTTACACTCTGCAACCCCCAACATGTCAAAGCTATCTCTTCCATCTATCTATCTATATATAAATTTATAGCTTAAGTTAAGTCTTCTGATTTGCAATTTTGAAATCGACATGAATTTATTCTGGCTTATTCAGACAACTCATGTATTATATAAAGATTAATGTGTGCCGGTTTGAGTGTCCACTTCCAGGATTACACAGTCTTTTCTTATATGTCCTCCGGTAAAACAAGAAAAGTTGTAAACAAAAATATATACTTCATACATTCATTCATTTTCCAATCCGCTTATTCCCTTTTTTGGGGTCACGGGGGTCTGCCGGTGCCTATCTCCAGCGAACATTGGGCGCGAGGCAGGGGTACACCCTGGACAGGTCGCCAGTCCATCGCAGATATATACATATATTTACTTAAATATACCACAAGCATAAATATGTTCATTATCTGCAAAGTGTAAGCTCTTTTACAGAATCAAGAAGCATGTTTTTTCGTCTACTTTTAGTATTTTAGAGGCTGTTTATTTATTTGAACACTCAAAAGCAAATATAGGCTTGGAGATTAATAGAAAGCATTCAATCTAATGGTAAATGTACAGCTAAACAAATATTTCAGTCGAGCTCCGGGTGGACTCTTTTACCACATTTCACAGCCTTGTTTTGCCTCGGTGGTTTGTCCTCAGTGTAAGCTGCTCTTCCTCATTAATTACGAATTATAGCTTCGATGTATCGTCACCCCTATGGCTCTTCAATTACGCAGCTGTTTTTTATGGTGGGCAATAAGGCTTCAGTGTACCATGACGAACAGGAGGAACACAATCACAGCCCTTTTTTCAGAGCGACTCATGAACCAATCAGACTCACACCAGCATCTTCTTTTTGTTACTGAATGTCATTGATGCGCACACGGACACAGCTGAGAGTTCAAATCTGGATTGCAAACCAGATTTGGTTTAAGTGGCTCCTTTGTTTTTATCAAATATTCAGATTATGAAATGTGTGAAATTCCTCAATTAAATGATCACTGACATTTATTTAAGGCCACAGCCATTTGTCTTTTGTGTGAACTGAATCCACTTCAAAAATGTCACCACAGACGTGAATGCTTTATTAAAGTTAAGTTCTGATTGGAACCACCATATTTGCAATCAAAACATATTAACCTCTTAAGCTTGAGGCCTATTTTCCGAAAATCCTATACTTTTACTTTTTAAGGCATTTCTCAGCTTTTACAAGGCCTAAACTGCAAATCTTGGTATCAAAATGAAGATAGGTTCTTGGGGAGTGGTGTGGATGAGTTAATTTGACAGTCAAGAACACTGGGTAAGAGTAATTGATGTTGGAATGGCCAAAAAAATGAACGCCTAAAAAAAAAACCACGTTTCCTCTGATATCCCCTTATTTAACTTGTAACGAAGCAAATAAACACAATCAATTGTAACCACTACATGTCAAGAACATCTGTAGCAAGTTTGGTGTTCATACTACAAGAAACTAATATTCTGTACAGGTTTTGATTGAACAAAGTTCAGGCATAATCCATGTTGGCACAGTTTGGCACAATTTGGCACAATAATTGACATATGGAAAAAATCTTGTCCAAAGCTTCAGCTACGTTCATAGTCTTCTTTTCTTGCTTACGGGACATAATTTCAGCAAAAAAACTCCTAAAGAAACGCTGTAAAAGGGGGGTGGAAGCCCATTTACGCCATCTTCCTGCGCTTTTGCGTAACGTTTCATTCACAGTACTCCCAACGTTTGAGCTTCCGCGTGTCCCTACCCCCCGACCATCTGTCCAATCCAGGAGCTCTATATATCGTTGAAAAGCTTTGAATCTGTAGAAGCCAATGATATCCACCATTTTGAGACTGACAGGATCCCTGACGAATCACAGGACGCGGAGTATGGAGAGACCTGCTCTTACGCACGGGGAGTGTTTCCATATTTGGTCATGTTATGCAAGCACAGAGCTACAGAAAAGAGCCAAAATGGAGTTTCTGCGAAGCTATCGACCGGACATAACAACAAACGGACTTTTATCGCTATGGAAATAACTTTTTGTTGAAAAAACGGCAAAGGTAAGACAAGATTTACGTTTTTTCGGGGAACTTTCGCTCCCTGCTCTAAAAGACTTCATGCAATGTAAATGAGTTGCATATCGCTGGATTCAGCTGGTTGTTAGCTTTCATTTGATGCCATGTTTTTGGTGTTTGCGTTTATATTGTGGATACATATCGCATATAAACAAAAACTTGGTCTTGAATTATACTCCGGATATGTTGTTGTTTATTTGCATGGCGTTCGAGCTGTGGTTAACGGATATGAAATTGAATTAGATACGTTTTTAGAGGAGTTTCCGCTGAACACAACAGTATTTAATATGTGTGGGTTATTCTCAGGGTTAGTGAGCTATGAGTGAAAATGTAACGCACAAGGGGGCAAGTCCCCGGTACCGGGGACTCTCTGGTTTAAGAGGTTAAGAAAACTGAGAAGGAAAGCAAGAGTTTCCGCCAATTGGTAGAGAGAAGTTTGAGGATGCAGAGTCACACAGCAGAGTGTTGGAATACTGATGGGACTCCCTTTAGTGATGCTGATTCATAGAATGTCAAGAAGCTTTCACTATATTTGTGAGTTCCTCTCTGCATCTCTTTCATGGTAGGATGGTCATCTTTGTTGAGTCATAAATGTACTCAATGATGTAAACCGTCCCGAATGGACCACTCCATAACTGGTCATAATGTCACTTGTACTTCCACCTCACTTTCACTTAAAAGCCCATTCAGCCAGTGACCAAATTACAGTCGAGCGGATACATATCTGATTTATGACCACATATAATAGCGGCTTGAATTGGATGTCAAAAAAATCTGAGCAGATCTGTACAGACTGTCAAAGTCACCAAAGTCAGCTATTTCAGGTAAAGAGAGGATACAGCTGTATAACCAGCTCTACGTTCAAATTGGTGTACTACCAGATAACATCAAATACAAAAGCTGAGCAGAGTAGGTGAGAAGTAAATGGACTATATTATTCAGGCTCATTTGTGAAAAATGGAAACCAACTGCACTTTTTAATCCCCCAAGGCAACCTGGGAGAGGTTCTGAACGAAAAGCAAGACACTCAACTGACCCAAGTTGGTGACATTAGCTGTGTCCCAATCCAGAAGTGTGCATCCTCCCGAGTGCATATTTTAAGGCCACTTACATCACATTTCGCGTCCTACTTTGCCCTAAATTCGGAGGATGCATCACGACCATCCTTCAGTGCCTCTGATATCCCACAATGCTTAGCAGGTTTTTTTCTTCATTAGAATCAACACAAAACACATTTGACTTTGTATTTACACGTGACACGTTTTGTTTTTGCTTTTTTTAAATAAAGGACGGTATATTCAAGCTTTAAATGCTGCTTGTGATGAATTGTAAAACATTTTTATTTTAAACATTTATTGTAAACATTAACACACGCAGCCAACTAAATATTAAAGAAGTATTGGTGGATGCCATTATATTTTAAGAAGCAGATAAAGGAGTATATAAAAACTTATGAAAACAGAACGAAGCTAGACCGTTATACTGGTTTAAATTACCCACAACATAAAATTGAAAATAATCCCAGAGGGAAATGTGACCAATGCAACCAAAATGAAAATACAGAACATGTTTTAATACAATGTAATCAAAATAAAAAGACAAAAAATAAATAAAGAAATAGAACAATTAAAAATAAACCCTAAAACACTAGAAAATATATTAAGCAATGAAAGAACTTAGAGTGATCTTAAAAATTTATCAGACACAAAACATACATATAAAATCAGAAACAAATAAAGAAAAATATGAATTATACAAAAACGTTTCATTCATTTATTCCGGGATACAGACTACTGATCCAGTTGGTGGCGCTAAATCACCATAAGCAAACTGCAAAAAAACAACAAAAACAGAATAAGAGGCATCCCAATTACCAAGGGTTTATGCTGCCTTCGAAGGATCCTCCTAAGCAGTAGCCTTGGAGGCTGAGTAGGAAGGACCCTCTGGAGACTTTTAGAACCAGGATTGAGACACAGCTATTGACACTAAACCAATATTAATATGTGTAGCTTTACCTCCATTTATGTTAGTATCGACAATTTATGACTTTAACATCAGTACGCTCTTGATCCACCCACATCAACACAACAAATTGTGCTTGGTTAACCCTTCTCCTTAAAAATACACTTAACATGTGGCTAGTAAAATTACAGACCTATCTCTCTCCAAACCTTCAAAGCCAAAATAAAAGATTGGATCCACTTCAATCAAGTATCAACTTTTCTTATACAGGATTTAAGAGTGGACTTTAGATAGAGGGCCCTTCTGGACCTCTCTGGCACTGTTCTACTGGATTTTAGTCAGGATCTGTTTCAGTATTGTTGGCTTAGCTCAACTCACTAATGTCGGCCTTTGTGTTTCCACCGACTTGGATGTAATGGCGGTTGGAGGAAACATATCTCCAGGAGTACAACACTTCAAGGCACCTTCACCCCCTGGGCATCCAGGGCTTTAGTCTAGAATGTTTTCTCATTAGCCTTAATTCAAATCCAGAAGAATCAATAAACACACTGGAACTGTAGATTAACGAGCCACTAAAGAGATGACTTCATTACGCCAAGACCAATCAGAGAAAAGGATTGCGCTGAGCGTCTGTCTTATTGAAACAATATATACTAGATACTTTTTTCATCAAAATAAAGCCTCAACAGTGGCTCACATCTCCAGAGAGTCACCTGCAGGAACAGGTAAATGAATAATTGAAATTCATTTTTGTTAAATGAGTTATGACCATGTTAAGTGGTGACTCAGCAAATGTTGGCTGATTCCTCCTTAAAACTCACTTTAACGTGACACATTTAATAATTCTTTTTTTTTTTTTTACCATGTCCTTTCCTGCTTAAAAGCCAACACAGGGGAGAGTAGGTGCTTCATTTGAGCTGGACAGTTTCGTTATCTCCCGGGGAGTGAACACCAAGTGTGGTGTTTCCTCTTCTGGATGGAAGGAGTGAATTTATGTAGTTATTTCTTTATGTATTTTTCCCATGTACCAGTTTGCTTTAAATACATCAGGACAGGACGGTGTTAAAAGCAAATGGGGGAGTGGATGAGAGATGTAGGTGAGGGGGAAAGATTCAGGAGTGGGAAGAATACCTACCTGAACATTTAATAATTAAATTATCATATTAATGTTCTGATGACAACTGTGTGATAAGAACATTTATATGATCTTCCATGTTGATTTCCACAAACAATTCTGCACTCATGAATAGCTACTATTCTAAAGGGCTTCAGTGTGCCAGAATGCTGGCCGTGTTCTCTTCCTAAAAGAGCTGTTTTTGTGTTAACATTTTCCAATTCTTCAAATCAGTTCCATCATTTTATTCTAAAGTGGTCAAAAAAAAGACACATTAACAAGAAGAAAAAAAACGCCTTAATCATTTTGAGAAAACCAATATCTTTGATTAGAATTGTTTCTTTGTCATTACAGAAACAACAGTGAGGGTGGCAACCTAATGAGCTTCACCCTGAAAAATAAGAGATTTCCTCCCATGAATAAGAAGGGATGGGAATTTCTTCAGCGACTGTGACTTTTTTCCTGTCTGAACTGACCTCACAAACATACTCCCAAAGGGGATGTTATAAATAATGTTCTCCTGCCAATAAATGCTATGATCCATTATAGTTCTGGCCATCACTTGTGTCTTATCGAGTGTATTTCATAACGCAAAATCGGGATGGGAGAGCAGATGGGAGCAAGTGTCCATGATGATAAATGACCATAGCTGGTTTAAGCTTTCTCTCAACTTATTATCGTCCGCTTGTTAACTGAGCAGATGCTGTTTTCCTGTCACATAAATGAATATAAATGCACCATTAAAACTCAGAAACTATTTAAATATGGCCTCTTTGTTTATTTATTTATTTAACAGAATGAACACTGTAGTAAACCACTGTTGTTTTTGACAGCCATCTGAGCTTTCGTTTTCATATTTTTTAGATTTTAGTCACATTTTTGTACTTTAAAAAGTTTTAGTCATAGTTGATGAATATTTAGTTGATTAAAAATGGTATTTTAATAAGTTAATTTAACTCTTTAAATATTTCAAATGGTGTATTTAACTTTATTTCTTGAATTAATGATACAATACATTTCACTTTGTAACATTGTCAATAACCTTTTCATAAAAAAAACAATGATACATATGTATGATCTAGTAAGGAATAACTTATTTAAATAAAATATTAACAGTATAGATAGTACCAAAGTACCAAATAGACTGCGAAAGTTCTTAGCAAACGTCCGTTGCAGTCAATAATCTATTAGCTTCCATCGATGTTATTACCACAGTTCCTTAGTGTGTTAGCAACTTGTATAAATTCATTGTTTCTAGCCACAAAGCCCTTTAGTTGATGCTACCTTCAAGATCCTCAAAAGAAAACTAAAATTCTTATGTTTGTCACTGGATTGTAACTGTAGGTGCCTTGTGCTCTGCTCAAGACCTTTATATTTGAATGACAGATTACAGCCACGAATCATGAAAAGCAGAAATATCATACATTTTAAACGTGTTCTCGATAATGAAAATTTCAGCGCGTCTTGTCAAGTTTTAGTCAAGAATCGTTGCTTTCGTTATTGTCACGAGAAAAAGGTTGTCAACTAAATATACGAAAACAACACTGTAGTAAACACAAGAAAAGGCGACCTGTCCAGGGTGCACCGCCGCCTGCTTAGTGTGCGCTGGAGATGGGCGCCGGCAGACCCCCGTGAGACCGAAAGGGAATAAGCTGGGTGGAAAATGAATGAATAATTTCACAGCAAACCTAAAACTGTACAAAAAAATAAGATTCTAAGTAAAGACAATGTCAAAACAATGTGAATTTAATATGAAAAAAAAAACAACTAAACCTTACACTGTTCCAAGCTTTTTTTGTGAAAGACACATGCCATATCACAGCTTTTGTACCTCCATGGGTTATCTCTTCTTTTCACCACTAGATAGCACTTATGGCACTGATTTGTGGTTTTAAATTTGAAAATTGCTAACCCCAAGATTTTCGCTGACAAGTTGAGAATCACATGAAGACTTCTTCTCTCCTCTTGGTTGTCACTTGTTGCAGTCGGTTCTCTTTGCAAAAACTTCAACTTTTCAAAATCTTGTATTTTCATCGTTTTTTGCCAGGCACACACTTTCTACATCGTCAATGTCTCTTTCACTCTTGTGAAAATGAATGTGATCTTGACTTTCAGTCACTGCTCGAAAGATGACACTTTCCTCTGCTTGGAAAAAAAAGCATGACTCAACATCCTTTTGATACCTGACTGGTCAGTTGTTGAGCTCATTGATTGGCTAGTGGAATCGTCCTTGCGAAATGGTGCAGCCATTCATCGTTTAAAATGGTTCTTTGGTTGGAGCTTTATAAACCACCTCATACACAGCATACAACTACCATCGCTTTGACAGTTTCCATTGTTGCTCATTGTGAATGATCAGTATGTTTCTAATTTTTCAATTTTATAATGGGGTAATGAAATTCTCTGTCATTCACTATGACATCACCAAGCTGAACTAGGATGACGCAGCAGAGTGCCATGTCTAAACCAAGCCAAAAGTGGAAGTAGGTGTAAACAAAAAGGGGGACTGTGGTGAGTAGACTTAAGCCATACCAAGTCAAGATTTTAAAATCTGGTGGAAAAGCTGCAGCGACAGTTTTAAAACGATCAAGTTATTGTAACATTACAATTACATTGTAGTTAAGAGATTAACACAAATCTTCGAATGGTTTCAGTGCTCTTTGTCTGGGTTGAGGAAAAATTAAAGCAGTGGCGGTCCCTGCCTGAAGATGATGTTTAAGTACAAAAGATGCACACCATGCCACACGGGGAAAAGGAAAAGAAGACGACGACAGAGAAGAAATCAAAGGACTCATGGAAGAAATCATGGATATTGAGCGGTTTATACTGTTTGTGGCTGATCACAGGGAGATGTTTGACAAAAATGTGGAGAAAAGAGAGGTAATTGGAATGCTATTTCCTTCCTTTACAAAGTCGCTTTGAAAATGACTGGCACCAAGTGGCTCTTTTACATCTTATGTTATCAAAAGAGCTAGGTTACGAAAAACGTTGACTAAAGTTACTCCAGAAATCTAATTAAATTACTGATTACTCGTTTGATTTTTTAATATAGTTACAAATAAAGTAACAATACTTTACTACACTATACTAAACTATAACTTGTGATAATGAAAGTTTCTGGAAATGATTTAATAAAGGAATCATGAGAGATGGTGTTTGGAATACAACTTTACTGCCTTAAGACAACTCTGTATAGTTAACCAATGGAGTAGTTAACCCAAACCGAAAAGATGAGTTCTGTTTCCGCGTCCTCCTTTCTATCTTTTAAAGAACGGGCCAAACTCGAAAACCATAAGGATGTTGCGCATGTGCCACTCAACGAATTCATCTCTGACAAGATTCGAGAGTCACATCAACGACTCGTTAAAAGTGAACGAATCATTAAAGAACGAGAGGTCTGGTTGACCTCTCCTTTAGGTAATGGGGTCGGGGTGTAAGTGTCAGATAGACTATTTAGCACAACTTCTTAAACACATCCTCTGATATTCTCTTGTATTGTGAGATAGATGTATGTGGGCCCACCGTATCCTACTCTAACACGGATCAAAAGCTTTGATGACACAGCATTTGTCCTTGAGATTGTACCTTCTTATGATCCCCAATCCTCTGCAATCAAGAAAAAAACGAACAGACACTGGGAGAGAGCCGTCATCCATCCAAGAAAGTTCCATTTTCATCCCAGCATGTCCAAATGACACTTCAACCATAAAGAAGCCGGAACCGTCTTCCAACAAGAGATTAATGGTGTCAAACCATCAGCCACATTAAAATCCTACATCTATTTAACCAACATTTACAAAATGAGCAATGTGCTCTTATCAAACATTTAATCTTTTCTCAATGTTTTCCATCATTTTAACTGGTTTCAACATTTTCACTCATTAACATGTTTTATACTAAGTTAATATAAGATTAATATAAATTAAAGTACAAGGAAGATTTGCCCCAACCACAAGGTCGACAGCGTAAAAAGGTGCATTTAAAGAGAGCAAACTGCATTTTCCCCAGTTCCTCCCTCTACCGCAGAGCTTTTTTAAGAACTCCATTGTCTCTGGTCTCGATGTGATCCTCTTTTATGGCAACTGTACCAGAAAGCCGCAGCATGTTGTCTTGCCGCTGTTGGCTGGTGGGGAGGAGCGTGTTCTTCCCATTACCCCTCTGGGGAAACACAGCAGCTGTCAACGGGACAGACCTCTGGAAACTCTCCACGAAGCGACCTGCACCATGGATGGGCAGAGTAAACACCCAAATGCTGACAGCTTGCGGCTGGCTTTGCCCTTGTGCTGTGTTCTGGGACCAGCTTCCAATGATGGGTCTCTAACTCCAGCCGAGGTGTGAAAGAAAACCAACCCAAGATCAGCAAATTGTCCTAAAGAGGCACCAACACTCCCAGCTCGGGACCATCTCAAAAAAGACCACTTTGGAGACCACTCATCCAACAAAACCCAAAAACCTGATCAGAGATGCTTAAGAAGAGTTACTGGCGAATGAATCACATTGCAGCACTCGGCAACTCAGCAAGGCCACTCTCAAACGGGTTTCCCTCTCTGCTGCACAGATAAGTCATAGCCGTCTCTTTCCAGCAGCCAGCGCAGCACATCCCACCTGCACAAATCCCCGTCATGTAGCGCGTTTTAAAGCATGAAAAGCTACACACCTGACTGCAGTGATCTCCTCGATCCTAATCCTCAAAGAACGTCTGGGCCATACACCAGAAAGGCACTTAGGGGTTAAAATTTCACTGGTCTGCGAATGTCTCCTGCTCGCGCTCTTCCATCAGCTTGAGAAACTGCAGTCATCCCCCCTCTCCACTCTCTACTGCAGCACTACACACACACACTGTAGTGAACACACACATACACCCCTCCCCTGCTTCTGTGCACTCTCTCCATCACTTTCTCTCTACCACGGAGAAATCCCCCCAGTACACACACCCTTTCCTTCTCTCTCTTTTTTTCCTTCCCCCATCCTTTTCCTGAGCTGCCTGATTGGAGATGCTGCTCACACAGCTCTGCATCCATCCCGCTTCTTCTTTTTTCATCCTTGTGTTCCCGTCTCTTGAGCGGCGGGGTAATCAGCACGGGTCAATATGAAACACTTCCACTGCTGTCCCCATGAAACTCTCTGACCTCAAAACACTCCGCTGTGTGCACCAAAATTTAACCGGTGAGACTGGATAATACAATACTGAACGGATTTTGGGGCAGCGCAGGGAAATGGAGCGGCAGGGAAAAGAGGGGTGTTACAGAGGTTCTGCTACTCACAAAATGTTGCAGCGGATGAAAGGATTAGAGAAGTCAGCTGAGGTGTACAGAGCATAAATGTGGAATTTTTCACCAAGAATACTGACTGTGATACTGCTTAATGATCAGTATATGGATGTGCATAGTGATTTGTGATCTTACGGAAATGAAATTGATTAAACAGGCTTATACGTGTGGTTGAGGTGGGCTACATTCATTAACATGCTTCTATTGAACCAAACAGAAATAGATACACTGCAGTGAACTTACCGAAAAATGGCCACCTACTGTGAGGCTATATAAATACTTATATGTACAATGCTGAGTTTCATAAAAAGAAGACTTAAGGTCAGTAGACATCAATTTGAATTTTCGGTCACACATTTGTGCGACAACATGCCTAAATTGAAAACTTTAGGCAAAAATGAGACATCACACATCAGACTGAACGATTGATTCCAACAAAAAGTTTCGCACTTACATGTCGGAGAGCGACCAATGAAGCTGGCTCTTTGATGACGTGAGTAGGATGTAAAAGAAGTGCCTGATGGTGCTCAACTCAGCCATTATAAACCGCTCAACAACTGTTCTTTAAATTCTTCTCTGTCGTCGTTGTCTTCTTTTTTTGCATCTATAAACTGGAGTAAACACCATCTTCAGGCAGGGCGCGTCATTGCATCAATATTTCCTCGACCCAAACAAAGAGCACCCTGCTGAAAACCATCCGAAGATTTGTGCAAATGTCAATTTGGATCAGTGTTTTTACTTAAGTTTTATAGTGAGCCATAACCTCTTCATGATACCGATCATTCTGTTGCAATCTTCAGGCTGGTTTATGTGCAGGAAAAATATTTTCCAAGTACCTCAGGGCTCTATTCTTTTCCCTATGCTTTTTCTACAATTCACCACCATTATTTGAAAGTATTAAAGTATTAAACCTTCATATATGTTTAGCCTAATAAACTCAGTATTAAAGCTGTCGCAACTTGACTAGCTGACACTTCCAATTACTTTGTTTGCCAATAATTTTAAGTAAAATACCTAATAAGGCAAACCTTTGAATGATCCTAAAATCATTTTGAAAACTTGTGAGAATGATCTAGCTTTCTGAAACTTTAAACTTTTGGCAATTAGTGAGTGTAATTTAGTAAACCTAAAGGGTAAATGTCCACGTATATCCATTTATTTTAAAAACAGGGTGACACGTTGCATTGTGTCACAGCATTGTTTTCATGTAACCGCATATTTCTGAAAACAATGCCCAATACGCATCATTTTGAAAATGCCCATATGGACATGTGAGTTTTTGAGGTGCATTTTGTCCTTGTCGTTGTGCTCTGGGCTTGTTGTCACTGCATTGTTTACAAAGACCAAGTGTAGTGGCGGATGAAACGATGACCAAGTTTGCTGTCTACGCTGCGTTACAACATGTACATGATTAAAAAAGTTTCCTATTTCATCACCAGAGACGCCAAATATTTATAAACTCAATGCTGAATACAATTTTTAAAAATGTTATTTCAGCATTGCGATCAACTGCCACTTTTTAGAGTTTTCATATGGATACAGTTTTTTTTTAAATGGGTATGTATGAATGCAATTGCATTAGAAAAAAATGTGTTTTAAAAAACAGTGGATTCATGTGGAGATGGTGTGGAGTCATACATCTAACTGTCCTCTTGATACTATGCTTTCTACATTTTTAAAATCCACCTTTCATGTCATAACATCATTATTTTAAGTACTGATTTTCTGTTTAAATATAATGAGCGGCGCCTTCTAAAAAAATACAAACAAATACATACTCTTTCCACTTTTAAAGACGCCTCAATCGGAATGGAAATCACCTGCAAACTATCATTTCATTTCTAAATGAAAGTTACCATACAAACAGCTATACAATCATTTGTACGGTGTTCTACACACTGTACGGAATGTGCCCTGCTGAAGATCAAAACTTGCCATCATGAAAGCACCTGAAAGACTGAACTTTGTGGTTTTAAATGTTATTTAGCTGACTCCAGTATTCAATCATTGACAATCAACTTTTTACTGCATAAACTTAAACCTGTGTGTAAGTTATGCGGTGAGGGGTGATATGGAATGGTGTCCAATGGCATCCAATGGCCCCAATTACCTATGGAGTACCACAAAGCTCAATTCTTGGGTCGTTTTTTACCTTTTAATTTAAGATTCAATATATTTTACTATCTCTAGATATATTTAGATCTACATGATATTTAGATCTCTCTTCATTCTTGCTCTCGGCAGAGGCAGTCGCATCTTTCTTCTCTCCCTTATCTCTGTTCCTGCTGGCACTCTGTGTTTTGTCTGTCTGTGAGAGACTCTCGGGGCCCTGCTCTCCAAATAAAAAGAACTATGGATCTGATCAACTGGTCTCTGAATGTAATTGACGCCATTTTCTCGACAATGAGCGTGGGTTAACCTGTCCTGCAGGAACTTTTGTTGCTGGCTACACAATAGACGCCTGGGCGAAGTGGCGGAACATGTGCCTGGCTGCTCTGTCCCTGAAGGATGTCGAAGACATTTATCTAATTGAAGATTAGATAAACTGGAATTCTGCTGATCAGAATATGTGGAATAAAATGGAGACCGGTGATGGACAGTAAAAATCTGTGGAAATTTACAGATTTTGACCCAAAATCAACTTTACTTCCATCTGGCTTTCCTTGATCCCCTCTGTACTCGAAGGTCATCAAGAAGTCAAAATACTCCTCAGAGAGAGCGAGATAGCAAAACGCTCTGCATTCCTTCTTCCAGGACACTACGCCTCCCCAAGCTTCTGCCAACCACTGTTATCAGAATGGGCCATGAGTACAGCGCCTATCATGGCAGCAGGAAAATGTCGACTGTTGACGGCAGTGGTCCCACTACTTTCCCTGACCCTACCCCACCTGCAATGTTTTTTTTCCTGTATTATATCTATATGTGCTTGGTTGCAATGGCTTTTTTTAACCTGCTTCACACTGCCTTCTGCGATGGACAGTGCGGAAGAGGCTCTTTTTTTGAGTCACCTTACCCTATATATACCCATTTCTCTGTTTCTTTCTTAAATCCTCCCTCTCAACAACGGCCTGTCACACCTTTTCTATCTTTGTGGCCAGAGGGGTTCAATTTCACTGCATGTAACAGTGTATGTGACGAAATAAAGTTACTACTTACTCACTACTACCATTGGATGATGAGGTTACTACCCAAAGTTTAGTTCAGTTTAATGATCTGTGTTGATCTAAAAGGTTGGTCACAGAGCAAATTTTACACTAAAATCTAAATTTATACTAAATATAATCTATACGCTCACCACTTTGATAATATACTGTGGTAAGAGCTTCTATCATTCTTGGGTCTGCACTTGGGTCAGCCATAAATCCCTTCCCGATTAGACTACTGCTACTATGGCAGTAACAAATCCATTCTGTCAACGTTGTTAGCAATTCAGAACTTGTCTGCTCAGATTTTTAAGTTGCTAGAGGAAATACGGTCACATGAGCTCTATTCAAAGCAAGATTGAATTCTGCATCCAGTGTATGCATTACCTTATAATTGTTTTCAGGACACTTATAGGCACTGCTCTTACTTATAAAAGTAGCCTTATTGCTTTCTGCAAAACAGAATGTGCTCCATTCAGCCTCAAAATCACAACTTCTTGTCTCCAAATTCACTACAACCTTTTTTTGGCTTCTACAGCATTGTTACTCCAGACATTAGGAAATCACTGATTTGTGTAGTTTTAAATCGAGACTTATTCCAGTTCGTGTTCAGAGCTTGGCAAAGAAAAACAGTCACCTTTTTGGCTTATTTTGATACTAATTCTCATTCTTTTTTATTATTATTATGATTTTACCTACTGTACGCTTTTGTTTTAGGAAAGCTTTGTTCAGCACTTTGGGTCAAACTTGTTCACAGGACAACTCTTATAACTCTTAATTGATTAACTGACTTTCAGATGTTATGCTAATGACTAAAAATATTGACACTGGTCTGTCTTGATATTGAGAATTTGGTTAGCTGTGAATTCACTCATGTTTGATGAAAGACAAAAGGAAAGTATATTTGGCCCACCTCAACATCTACTGTCTAAATCTTCGAGACCTGACCAAAAACTAAAAGGTTAGTTCACTCAAATTGTACGGACAGATAAATGTAAGTCTTTCTTTGACAAAAATTGAACTTTTTCTGCCTTTTACACTTCCATGTAAATCTGTTTATAGGGCAATTGGTCAGTCAGCACTGTTAAAAATGATCCAGATGGACGATTATCACTAATAGATTATGGGATTCTAAGGGCTCTTGTGGTCTATTCAGAGTCTTCAGTGGCACTAAAATTGTAATTAAAACTGCTGGGTAAGCTCACCTTTTGGTAGCTTTAGAACACTTTGCCCATCTTGATTAGACTTGCCCAATACATACAAGTTCAGGCAATTTAGATTCGATGGAGTCCTTTTACTTAACTTTTTTTTTAATGGTTTATTAATCTTTATCTAATTCTTGTTTTCTTTTGCCGTTTTGTTATTGTTCTACTGTCCATGATTTCATACATTACTTTGTTAAACATATATGAAGCTATAATTAACTTTCAGCCATGGTTTCTACTGTTTATACACGAGGCCGAAGATCCACTCGACGCAAAGTGGATCCAAGTGCATTAAGACACCAGAAACCACAACAGAGAGTTGATTATCCCGTTTATGACTTTGCAATAATAAATACTATATCTGCTGAATAAATAACTAAAGGATATGAATTACTGTGCGTTAATTCTTTCTGATACAAAGCTGCAATGAAAATGTGGGATTATCGCCACGAGCAGCGTCCTACTCAAAAGTCATCAATAGAGCCAGCTTTCCTTGGTCATTCTCCTTGTGAAAAACCAACCTGAAATGGCAATCTGAAGCTTTTTCATTGACACTACTTGTTCAGTCAGATATGTGATGTCCCACTGGTACTCATGGTTTTCGATCAAGGCGCATTGTCGCATGAAACGTTGAAAGTCAGTTAACACACAACACTGCGACTAACTAGAAAAATTCAAAGATGGTTTACGTGAATTGGTGCGAAGCAAATTGAGTTTGATTAAGTAAGAATCACATACATTTTTTGGCAACAATCTCTTTGGGAGATCTTGTTTTTTCTGAGTTTGAAACGTACTTTCACACACAGCGCCTGAGTTTTTCACATTCAACCAAGTCCAATAGTACAACTTGTTCTTCAGTTGAACTATTAAATTAAATAAAAAAAACAAGAAGTAAGCCAAGATACAACTTGTGTTTGTGTTGAATGATTAATATTTGCACCGGAGGAAGAGCTCTTCATATCCAGATCAGTCGAGGCATATTGTGCCTCTTGAGTTTTTCAAATGGCAGTGGTCCGCTGCTGCTGATAACTTTTTGTGTCTCTCAGTCCAGCTTTGGAGGAGCTGGTCCAGAAATAGTTTAGCGAATCTGGAAAAGGTTGCTGCTGCCCTAATAAATTTTAATTGAAGCCCCGAGTTACTATGGGCGCCACGGTTGCACAATGGGTAGCCTTCCAGTTAGATGGTTGTCGGTTCGAGGCTCGCTGGTGACCTTCTTGGAATGAGTTTCTCCCCGTGCTTGTGTGGGTTTCCTCCACACAGTAAAATCCTAAGAGTTAAATTAACTCTACTCTGAGTATATTTGGTCCCACTCTATATAGAGTTAAACCGACTCTGAGAAAGAGTAATTTAATAATCTATTTTCTTCATGTTTTTCCAAATCTGCATGGAAAATGCAAACTAAATATTAACTATTCAGAGAGGGACCAAGTCCACTCCAGAAAGAGTAAAATCAGACAAAAATAGACTGTTTAGTTCAAATAGACTTATTTAAATAACTCTCCTTCAGAGTTGGTTTAACTCTATATAGAGTGGGACCAAATACACTCTGAGTAGAGTTAATTTAACTCTTAGGATTTTACTGTGCAGGTTGACGTGAATTGAATTGAACGTGGTTACCAAAGATTGATTTTATAAGCGGACCAACCGAAGTGGACTACCTATGATGTTATACAAAACTAATCAACACCTGCCAATCAGAATCCAGTATTCAGACCATGGCCTAATAAATGACATCATCTTAGATCATTTTTTCACCAATTTACCCAACATTTACAGGAAGCACTTATTATTTAGCAGATGGTTTAATGAAAATTACTTACAATTGATGGAAAACAACATTGAGTGTAAGAGCACATCACGAAAAGTGTCCATGGAAGAATCTGAAATAATTACAAGGAAAAAGAAATATCAGAGGTGCTAATCGAAAAGAAATGAGGGTTTTGGATGGGGTTTGGAAGGTTATTTTAGGGATTTAGTGAAACATAGTGATGTACATGGTGCATGTTGACTGTTTGTCATTTGGCAGTGAGTGTGTGGACCAGCTGGGCAACCAGATGTTGGCGATATGTTTGAGTGGTAGAATATTTGATCAAGCTGGTTAGATGGGGTTCATGATCTTCCCTCCCAACTCATTTCATAACCTAATATCTCAAACTCCAATGACCTGGTTTTTCAAGCAGAGCCCAATGACGAAAATAGTCTAGTATGCCATCAAAGTCCCAATAAATGGTCGGATAGAACTTATACTAACAAAATTAACCCAACCTCCACAATTTATTACACTAAATCTGCACAAGTTGTACTCAAAGTATTTAAGACATTTCAAACATACATTGAAGCCCCAAAACTTTTAAAACATTGTTCACCAATTTATCTAAATCTGTATTGGTGAGCACTCTTCCTTTGCTGAGATCCACCTCACATGTATCTTCTTCTTCTTCATTTTGTTGTCTTACAGCTTTTGTCTTTCAGCAATTTGTCGGTACATTAACGACCTCCTACCTTCCGTTTTAATTCATGATACGAATGACTGAAAGTGCATCCAGGTTAAAGGTCTTAAAATATTTAATGCCTGGTAAACACCCATCTTTGCTTAGACCAGGTCCTGTCTTTTTGCATCCTACAAAATCCCCCATAATGATGCACTTCCAATGCTGGCTATGCCTATTTACAAACTCTGAAACACTTTTTCAGAAACCCATGGGTGATTTCACGAACACTATGTCCGTAGTTTCATAAAGTTTATTGAATCACCACACTGCAAGTGGATTTCAAATATTTAATGTTACAAATCTTATTTATTGTTCCTTTCATTTCCTTTTACACATAAAAGTCATGAACAGTCCTTCTTGAGGTTGTCAAGCCAATCACAGGTCAGTTATGCCAAAAACCAGGAAGTTGATGTCTGGAACGTATGCACCAACTGTCAGAGTGGCGCACCATTTTTCCATATGCTCACAAGCAAAGTAATGTTTATAATGATAAAAATTTTAAATGGATATGTATTAATAAAACATGACTATTGTTATAGGCAAAATATCTGTGTGTATGTTACATTTCAAAATTTTTTGACTATAGAGTTATATAAACTTGAGCTAAAATAGCGCAATGGGTGCATTTCTGTGATGGGCATGTTTTTTAGGTTTTGAATGTATTCAAAAACTCTACATTATCATAGTAAGTATTATTTTCTGTCAGAATTCAAATTAAAAGAATATTTTACACCAGAATTTATGAGTTATTCCATGTTGATCTTGGCTTTTTTAGGGGAAAATGCCGTTAGTGTTGGGATACCCACAAAAAGTGTGTTGGGTAAATTTTGAGGTTACATTTCTAATTTTTTTTAATGGATGGATTCAAAAACTCTGCATCATCATAGTAAATATTATTGACTGTCAGAATCCAAATAATAGGAATATTTTACAGTAGGATTTTTGAATTACTCCATCCTGAACTTGTCTTTTTTAGGGAAAAACATGCATTTAGTGTTGGAAAACTCTTTGAGGTTACATTTCCAATTTTTTTAATGGATCCGTTCAAAAACTCTACATCATCATAGTATATTATTGACTGTCAGAACCCAAATAATATTAATATTTTACTATACCTATTTGGGTTTAGAACGCATTTAGTTAAAGTTACAAATATGTGATGTAATGAGACGGCATATTCACCTTGAAAAGTTTACATGATTTCAGTCTCAGCCCCCCCTAGAGATCAACAGCTTGACATTCACAAGGCTTTTATTACCTGCCACAAAAAATTACCCATCTCTCTTAAGTGTGGCTGCCTCCTTCAAACCTGATGAAAATGAAATCAATAATGCTTCAATCACTCTAAGCGAGAGAGAATGGGATGACTTTTTCTATTCCTCCACCTAGTCCTTGGTGAAAGCTGAATCGTTTGGCTCTTAAACATGGTCAATATTTGTAACAAACACAAGCTCCGTGCTCAGCACAAGATTACTTATATTAACGGGCATAACTAGATTTGTCTGGAATGATTTCAGAAAAAAAATGTATACATTAACAGAACCATAGTCATGTCTCAAGAAGCAAAGAAGCTTGCATGTGGTCAAAAAACCAGAGCTTATAAAATCAAAATTAGCACATCTCCCTGACTACTGCCTCAACAGGATTAAGGAGCATTGAATGCTGATGGGATCAGAACTAGAAAATGAGGTGAGTAAGATGCCTCTAAGTTAGAACACCCCACCCCCACCCAACGGCCACCAAGTATTGACTAGTTCTCGATCTATTACATACTGGTGATCGCAGCTCGGACCCAAGTGACTTCTGTCCTCAGGCATACATCAGACAAAAAAAATGGAGCTTTGCATTTACTTGTGCTGTTTACTCACAATATAACAGCAGACCAGGCAGTGATGGAAGTGTGCAAACATCAGGGAAAATCTCCCAACACTGAATCATGGTGTAGATCTCATGATTTGCCAAATCAATCCATTCTCAAGTACAGGTGCTGGTCAAATACTTAGAATAGGGTGGAAACTGGCTTATTTCTTTCAGTAATTCCATTCAAAAAGTTCAAATTCCACCAAATGGGTGCCATTTCTGCCCCTGGGACTAAGAAATGGGACTAAGCATTAAAATTGCTTCATAAATACATTGTATTACTTAGCAACGTTATGAACTTTAAGCTTTAACATTTAAAATATTGATAAAATCCACATAAAACACTTTTAAAAAAGCATTTATTGGTTGTCCTCAGTCTCCGATGCTACATTTCACCATAAAATATAATGATTCAGAGGAATCTCTATTTTAGTCATGTCCCCAGCTTTTTACTCATTCCTGTTACCCTATCCATTCACCTTCTGAAAAAAATGGGGAAAAGTCAGTTTTTCAGCAGGTAGTTGCATCACTTGGATCTTTAGAAGCCAATGGAAAGAGCAAAGGTAAGTTTTCTCAATTTCTCAATTTACATATCTGACGATTTTTTTATCTTATCTTGGAGCACCAATTAAAAAACAAAATACTGAAACTCAAATTATTCCAGAGATTTAGTTAGTTTAGTGTAAACATGCACATATGTTGGTGAATAACTGCATTTGCAAAATTTCCTGGTTCTAGAGCTTGTATTTGCGAATTCTTTGCTAGAAACTCAGTCCTGACACTTATATAAAGAATAACAAGAGGGTTAGTAACCCATCTTGAAAAAACGACACCCATCTTTTGATTATGAATCTAATTAAATAGAGAATGTTTGCTATGGGGATCCATTTTGAAATCAAGTAAAAAAAGAATTTAAGTTATAACAAGCAAATGGCACCCATTTTGTGTTTTTGCACAGCTAAGATGTTTCAGAAAAGTCTTTAAACCATATCTAAATTGTTGCTGTGTAAATTACCCAATGAAGCCCAGATGAACCGAAATCTAAAAACTCACACTGCTACAGCTTCAGCATCACCCTCTCTTGAGAACATGCTTTAAAAGATTTAAATATAATCCCCTCCATATTTAAGCCGACAGAGTCTCTGAAATGCTTGAAATTGAAATGAAGGAAAGAGTTTTCTGCTCCAAACATCTTTGTTCATACCAGGAGGCAATTAAATACATTTCATGAGATTCATAGTTACAGATCCCTAATCTAATAAATTTTAATAACAGCAGTGCATTTGTAGTTTAAGGCAGCCATACCCGCAGGCACGTCTGACTCATAACCTACTAAAACTGCAGTGAAGCATCAAAAACCATTATATAAGGTTTTCCGAATATTAGTAGTACGTATCGAATCCCAGTGGTGGGAGACTAGGTTTTGCATTGCAAATCGATTCAGCGAGTGTTTCCCCAGTCACACGTGTCAGTGTCTGGCCTGTAGAGTTGGAGTAGTGTTTCAAGTGAGGGAATACTGAAATTCCAGATTCAGCATCCTGCAAACAGCTTGTTGGAGGGGATATGGAGAGGAGGGTGGCTCTGGCACTGGCAGAATGTTCTTGGCAGTTATAAACTGGGACCTCTCACTGGGCCTGTCTTGTTTAGCAAAAACAGACTGAGATTCTGTGCGAACTCACACAAAAGCTGTAGCTGTACATAAAATAATGTTAAATGAACATGATTTAGGCACGTCACCCATCAGATCAAATGTCCAAGAATTGCCTTCATCTTAATCTGATAAATTCTGCCAACGAGAGCATAAGTGACCGCTTGTGACAGCTTGTGGGCGTGGCCAGCTACAAGCAACAAATGTCAGAAAAGTTTATTTTGCGTAATATGGACTAGGGCTGAACGATATTGGAAAAAAATTACATTGCGATATTTTTTTCCAAGCGATATATATTGCGATATTGAGAGCCATCAATCCAGGCTAAAGTCAATAATTACATTTTAATAATTTCACTAATAAGCAAACTTCATTACAAGTGACAAAAAGGTCACTTAATATTTTATTGCAAAAAAAAATACCTCAACCTATTGTGCATCAACTCAAAAAGTTTTGTTTGAATAGGGCTTTTACTGATTATTTTATTTACAAAGGCCCGAGTTTATTTTTTTCAGCTGTGGAATATAGTAGAGTAGTTCCTATCCAGCTGTAGACAGAACCCAACATTGTCACAGGAGGTTCCCCCTTCATCAGAAAAAAATCTCTATAAATATAAATATATTACATCAGATTAGATTTATCCAAAAGAAACCCTTGTGTTTCTTTACAAAAATTAGCAAAAGATAAAAATGAATTAATGAAGCAATATGTTGTTGGAATCAATAGCATGAGCAGTTTTAAAAGCAATATTATATGAAGTCAATTTATATAATATCAAAAATGACACTATATTTTGAAAAAATCGTTGCCAAAGTTGCATATACAGTGGTACTTCGAAATATGTAAGTAATGCGTTCCAGGGTGATGTTCGTATGTCGAACAATTCGTATCTCGAAGCAAGTTTTACATGTAAAACGCCTAATCCGTGCAACGGCTCTGAGAAACAACAGTAGAAGTAGATAAAAAATGAAAAACCAGAGAAAAATCAAGTAACGTTTCTTCAATCCTTAAATCTACACATTGTTAATGTCATAAATGATAATAAAACACACGCAAAATATATAATATGTACACAAATGTGAAACCTTACCTTAAGAGTAAGGCGATGAGTCGGAGGAGGTGGACTAACTTGCGCTACAGAACAGCACTTTCCACGTTATAAACGTTTTTTTTTTTTTCATGACACCTTGACTCTAACATTTGTTATAGCACATTATTGGTAATATATACATAATGTTTCGCTCAATTTAAAACTGATTTAAAGTGTTTTAAGGTGTATCAGCCCCTTAAAGGACATTTTGTCAAAGGGAGAAAGGAGCGCAAGGACCCGGAAGCGCAGTGCGACGTGAGACAAACAAGTGGAATTTAGAGCAGCAATGTTTGTTACTGTTCGTATCTCGAATTTTTCTTCGTATCTTGAAGCAAAAATTTCCTGCGAGACCTTTCGTATCTCGAACATTTCGTAACTCGAAGCATTCGTATCTTGGTGTACCACTGTATAAACGCCTAAAATCCTTCGGCAAGGTTTCTATTGTCAAGGCCGGTTGTTCGCCAATATTGCTCCATTGACCTTCAAGGTTTTTCTGTGGTCTGTCATTCCCGCAGTGTTTACTTCCTGGACTCGTTAGTTGGTTCACCATCTCCACCGTCGGATTGACATACAAGCAGAGCTCACCCATTGTTGCCCTGGTGCGCACCCTCACTCTCGCCTGGTGGTGTATGCATGCACACCTTGGATACTCACCGATAGCATGCTACTCTCCTCTGTGTACTCACATATCCCTCCCAGTGACTCCACAGCCCTTGGACTCTTACCACTCTTCAATAGACACTTTAAAAACTCAGTTTGTCTGCAGTCTCTGTGTACAGTCACTCTAATATATGATATTTACTCATTTCTGCACAAAATGGAATCCCTCAATAGCCTCTTTCAGTAGACCACAGTAGAAGGAATTGCAATTGGGTAATTCCCGATGAGTACAGTTCAAGTCTATCTTTCAACTGTTGTACTTATTCCTTTAAAGTTACACCAAACTGAACTTAGAATTTTAAACTGGCCTCTGCAGGATACCAGAGAAACCTGAATGGAGCTATTGACTAGGAGAAATTGATGCCAATAGCAAGAAGGCTGAGCACAAGCCTTTGAGAGGATGTAATCAATAGCTTTTATGACGGGACAGAGACAGCTCTCTTATAAAGCCCATAATCATCTGGTGTTGAGCACTGCACATTTATGTCACGTGAAACACATTAGGCTAAATGACATCACACTTTAGGGATCGGTGCTGTAGATGTGGCATCGTCTTAAATTTCCGTTGTTGACAGATCCCTGATTAGGAATGATCACATGCAGAGTGTACATCCATATCCATTTATAATCAATAGTCTGAAAGAAGGCAATGAAGAGGAGAGCATTTCGTTTTTCTCGACTTCATCTTAAATGCACGCATTCACACACACAGTTTTTCTTTCATTATTAGTATTTTTTTTCAACATGTCATGGTGAGTTTCCAGGCAACTATCATTTAGGGAAATGACTGTGATGAACCGGGGGTGGGGTTTCCAATGAACTTGTTTGAAACGCATAAAGGAGATCCCATAAATCTCAGTCCTCCCCTACAGCTCTTGAATTATCACACTCCAGCACACCCATCATGGCGCCGTCTGGCTGAACCAATCTTCATTGCGAAAGTGCTTGGTTTTAATCAAGAAAAGGGATGCTTTTAAGTAGTATTAACAAATGTTCTGTATCATAATCTTGTTTTTGAAAGCTATTTTCAGTTTAGTGGTCATTTATTAATATATATATACAATTTTATGTATTGATAATACTGTAAAATGAGATGCTAGGTAATGTATGAATGTGTCATTTATATGTGGATCATAGATATTCACTTCCAGTTGCAATCACAACAGGTTATGAAAAAAAATAAAACCAAATCTGAAGACAATTTTGGCAACATTGGAACGAATTGGGAAATTTTTCCAAGAAATTTAATAAAAAAGACTCAAGACCGGTCAGATATCTAAGTTTACGTCAATACTATAGCAATAACTGTATAGTAGATTTATCCTTTACAGCCGATTTCTCAAGACCTTTCTGAAAGAGATTGAGTTTGCCATAGTCTAAAAGACATCCAGGCTGAAAATCTGGAAGTAAACATCGGTAATTAACAAAGGTCTCATGATTTGATTTACTGTAAAGCAGAGAACAAAGTACAAAATTATCTTTTTAAAGAGACATAAATGTTAAGGCAGATAGTGAAGATCCTCATTTACCCACCCATGAAATTTCCAAATAACAAAGCGTGAAAGCTTAAACTACAAGTCCTGTAAAGCCCCGGTTCTTTCATGTCATCCGATATAGATATTGTTATTTTCTTGAATGGTGCCTCCATCATCAGTATACACTATATACAATTAGAAGTCAACTTTGGCCTCCTTAGTTGTCAACAGCTTTTTTTAAGTGAAATTTAAAAATAAAAAAAACTAAAACAATACAGTGGGTTTTATGAAAACAGTGTTATTAAAACAAAAAGAATTGTTGTCTATTTGTTCCCAAATGGGACTTATCTCATCTAAAATCTTCTAGGCAACAGTTAAAAATATTATTAAGCCATTTATGAGTTTTAAAAATAATGAAGATTGGCGACTAAAGGCCGCTACACACTGATCCAAATTTTCGATTCGAAGATTGCCAACGAAAAAGAGTTTCAGATTGCCATATCAGATCCATTATTTGCAAGATTGATCAATGAAAGCTGGCTCTTTTACATACCGACTTCGCAAAGGAAACAGGAAACAAATAGCGTTCAACAAATCCGCTCTTTTCTCCACGTCTTTGTCAAACAGCTCCTTGTGATTAGCCACCAACAGTATAAATCGCTCGACATTGATTTCTCCCCTATCTTCATCTTCTTCTTCTTTCCTGTTTCACCATGAGGCACGGAGTGCATCTGTTGTACCACAAACACCATCTTCAGGCAGGTATGTAGAGTATGATCGGTACATAGGCACCTTAAAACTACAATTCCATGCATCTTTACTTTCAGAGGGTCATCAAATCTAGAGAATGGGTTGTTTTTTTGGATAGTAAAGGCAAAAATGATACAGCATGAATGTATATAAAGAAGTGCTACTAACACAAAGGGAGCTGTGCTCAAAGTAGTTATGCCAATAATCCTACTTTTTTATCTAGGCAACAGTTAAAAACGAGACAAAGAAGAACACAGATTTGAAACCATTCTGAAAGCCACTTCATCCTAGCAAACTACATGAACTAACAGGAAATAATCTAACAACGATTAGTTTTGATAGCATTAACCACACATTTTATTCAGGGAAGCTTGAAAAAATCAATTAACGATTTCAACTGGCGTAAAGACTGCCGACCATGTCCATCCCTTTATGACCACCCATATTCTGATGGCTACTTCCAGCAGGATAACGCACCATTTAATAAAACGTGAATCACCTCAGACTGGT
Source organism: Danionella cerebrum (assembly GCA_007224835.1). Classification (NCBI taxonomy): domain Eukaryota; kingdom Metazoa; phylum Chordata; class Actinopteri; order Cypriniformes; family Danionidae; genus Danionella; species Danionella cerebrum. The sequence continues at coordinate 51,352 of SRMA01026572.1, forward strand.
TTCGTGAAAATTACAATGAGTTCACTGTACTCAAATGGCCTCCAGTCACCAGATCTCAATCCAGTAGAGCAGCTAAGTGGTGTGGTGGAACGGGGGATTCGCATCATGGGTGATCAGCGAACAAATACTATATCAATCTGGACCAAACTTTCCGGGGAATGTTTCCAGTACCATATTGAACCCATGCCAGGAAGGATTAAGGCTGTTCTGAAGGCGAAAGGGAGTTCAAATTGGTACTAGCAATGTGTACCTAATAAAGTGGCCATCGAGTGTATTTAGATTACACATTTATATTCAAGACATGGTCTACTAATTAAAGCTTATTTAAGAAGACTGGGAAAGGTTGAATAACAGCTGGTCTGCTTGATAGTTTTGGGATAGCCTCAATCCCCATAATAACCATGACTACTATCTCCATATGTGGAAAAAGTCAGAGATAAACTGCTTTAATCTCTCTATCCGCAAGATTTCTCCTTCTCTCTCCACAAACACACTCACATATCTGTGCTTCTCAATACCATTGCTCAGACTCCTGCTATTTCTTGAAATTAACACTAATGCGACAACACATTAAAAGACTTGTTCGTCCTTGACAAGCTCATCTCCAGAGACCCAGCTCAACATTTCCTTCCAGTTCTTTCTTGTCTCTTCTGCGATCTTTCTGGACAGTCCTAAACCGTACACAGATAAATGCCATTGTTATGACAGAGCTGAAATCCTAACTGAATTGCACCTCCATTGCCTCTTCCCGAACCCAGACAAAGGTACACAAAGCTTCATTTTGAGTTGACATTTAAGAAATTTGCAAGAAGGCTAGAAACCCAAGCAGAAGTGCCCCAAGGCAAACGCTTGCAGCCCCTTGATACTATTATGGTTGTTAGCACTCCCAAAGCATGAAGAAACCAACATAATGTGGTAGATCTGAGACAATCATGTTAAGGAGAATTGCCTCCTTTCTTGAAGGAGGTAATTGGATCTTTTCCTACTTGTTTGTTTCCCGAGAGGACAAAATGGCAAACAGAAATACAAAGCAACCAATGGTGGTGTTGATTCTTTGGCTAATTGTTTTATTTGTGTCCAGGCTAAAAGCACTAAGTGCTGCTGTCCACTCTGATGAGTCAATTTCAGGAATATAGACACATAAAAGACAAAAGAGAAGGACAGAACATCACCGTTAAGACTCAAAACAAAAGGTTAAAAAAGAAAGATGCAGAATCTTCTTGAAAAATAAAATAAAAGTTTATTTTCTTGATTATGATATTTAGCAAACAAAATTCGATGTACTTGTGTAGTACTCCTCTTAGACTTTTTATCTCCAAACTTCACCAGTATTATCTCAAGGCATATGGGATGTTAAATTGGGAAGCTTTTGGACTGAACAGGAAGTAGATTTTTTTTTTAATTCACACCAGAGAAAAAAATGTGGTCAAGTCTTTGTTTTATGTACCAATGCAGTGTTGTATATTAAAAAAACAATTATGCAAATTTTACAATAGGAACTCCAATAACCTTTATAACATATGAAGTATCTGAATCTCGCTCTCTCTTCCTCAACTGCGCTCGTATCACACACTCTCAGGAACATTTAACTCTCTGGTCACTGTATCCGTTATAAAAAAAAGCTTGCTGAAGTAAAGCATAATGTAAGGAGACGACACTGTAAATCCCAAGCAAATTCAATTGCCACTCATAAAGACAACCTACTTTCAAAAGATTTCACTGCTCACAAATCGACACCTTTCTAATAACTCGAATTTATGAATTTTCAACTTTCTCTTGCACACTTTACATTTTACAAGAGCACTGGAGAGGGAGAAGCCTGCCCACTTTTGAAACCTGAGTGACAGCCATAGAAGATGTCTATTTTTTCAAACCATCATGTGATCAAAAAAATTGGAACGGCAACACACGAGCCAACCGAGTCTCAAGGCAAGCGGTCAGCGGCAGAGATGCAAGAGGAAATACAAAAACATCACTGCTGTTGGATTTACAAGGTCTGTGTTTACAAGGACCATGATACCCCCACGCAAACCCCTTCTGCCAGAGCTTTCAATTCATTGTTCAGTAAAGCCCCATGGAAGGAGATTGGGCGTTAGGCTTTCATTTACTCCCAAGCAATGGAAACAGCAAAGCAGCCCTCCAGAGAGCTGCTCAGACTCTAACAATCACGGAGAGCAGGTGTGACCAGCGCAACATAATACCTCTGTGTGCCACAGTGAAGAAAGTGGGGTTGAAAAAGGTCCAGAAATACTGAAATACAGCTGGAAATGCCCCTCTTTCAGCTGGAGGTTTATAGCAATCATACAGTAAAAGCTGAAAACTCATTGAAAGGGATGTTTACTTTAAATGCTAATCTTGTAAAACCGGCTGATTTCTCTCCCTTTTCACCCAAAAACTTGATTTGATAGTGCATGGATAAGGAAAATGGAATTTTGTCTGATTAATCACTAGCACAAATGAATCCAGTTTACTTCTTTTATGTGGCTAAAACATGTTTAAAGCTGTCTGTCTTTATTTCATTTGATGAGATGCCTAATGGGTGACAGGATTAACCCTTATGTGTTCTTTGGAATGTTTTCAGCCACTTCAGGGGTCTTAATTTGCCCAAACTTTTTCTCTGTTTCATCAAATTAAATGTTTTTTGGTTGAGAATCTTTGATAAACACATATTATAAGAAAAGGCTTTGAAATGTTAGAAAAACTCAAAAATACAGTCTGGGCAAAAGAGTTTGAACAATGCAAAATGGTTAAATCAAGTGTATAATCCCTGTACTTTCTTAGATTTTTCACAACTACAGTTATTTTAAGTCAATGTGAGCTATATGTGTCAAATGTGATAATACTCTTCTTGTTGACTAATGTTTTGAAGCTGCCCAAACCAGTTAGTTTTCTTCATGGAGATCTGAAATAGAATTATTGGCATCAATGGGAAAAACAAAACAAAAAAACTCTCAAATTTAACCATGGAAATCGTAAGTTGAACCTAAGACTTGTTTTATTTTTTGTTTTGTTTTAGGTAGACTGTAGAAGAATGCTGATTTGCATTGTTTGTTTCCTATGGCAAGGGTCTGAACATACTTAAGCTGAACAGAAACAAACCCTGATCTTCTTCATTGAGCAAAAGCAGCACAAGATGGCAGAGTTTTGCATGCGGTGGCAGATTGCTGACAGTTGGGTGCCTGTCACAGTCAGCACTGAGGTTATGTAATGAGTTTGGCTTTTGTCATGAAACTGCTGATGCCGCATTTGAAGCGGTGCTCGGTTAAAAAGAGCTGCCTTTTTACTTTTCGAATGCTCAAAGATGGGCAGAATGCCTAGAAGAGTATTTTGGAAACATAACAGATCTTTTATGTAACAAACATAGGACATGCATTTTATTTTGCAAAAAAATCCAGATCAGAAAAACACAGCTTTACTAAATTTTCATCCATTCGTACCCACCCCAAAATATACAAAATGCTTTAATATCATGCTTTTATGTCAATTAAAAAAATATTTGTTACAGTATGAATGGATGAAACACTTACATTCTATTTTGTTTTATGTTAGTAAGTTTTCTCAACAAGAAGTTTTTTAAAAGTTAGAGACTTTGCTTTGTTATTGATTCACATAGGGAACTGTGAAAGAAAGTACTTGTGAGACCAAGATGGACTAACTAGGCATTGTTCATTTCTTTATTCTTTATTCTTGATTATTATAATACTTTGATGACTTTTTTACAGACAAAGTGTACAAAGCTAAGATCAAAAAGGCAGGCCATCTAAAATGGTAACGTAAAGCAATTTTCTGTAAATGCAACATTTTATTTTTCCATCTGACAATGTGATGGAGAACTCTGGGTCTGGAGTGCTAGGGTTTGGTGCTTTGAGGTTTAGGGGGGATTATGGTGTGCTGTTGTTTTTCAGGAGCAGTGTTTTGTGCATAAATAGCAATAAAAGGTGTCTCAGCAAACCAACCAATTTTGGATAATTCCATACCCCGAAATTTATGAGGACAGATTTGGGGAGGAATCCTTCAAGTGCATAACGTTAGACCCGACATTGGTGGTATCAGGCAACAGTGTTCAACACCTGTCGTATGGCTTGTGTTTTTCAATTTCAAAGTTTCTGGCATAAAAAAAGTAAAATAGCACAAAACGTGCTTGTTTTTTTGAATTTGTATGAGGATTGGAATTTAAGGTTGACAAATTATCTTTGCTTTTTGGGGAGATTTGAGGGGGGTGGGGAATCAGTTCTTTTTTGAGACTTTAGCAGTAAAATTGACTAAATGTCATACTTGGAATTGTATTTTCTTGTTCAGTTTCAGGTTTGTTTTGAAATTATTATGTAATGTATTGAAAACAATGTAAAAAAAAAAGCTGGGGTTGTACTAAAAAAGTACATCAAGGATTGCCACAAAAAAAAAGTTTTAACGGTAAATTATTAAAGCAAATTGTAAAGTAGGTAAAACACTCAAAAAGGCCTGACTTCTAAGGGTTAAGGTGCTCCCCAACTATGACTGATGCTTCATCTTAAAGCTTAATTTTGACCTAGCAACTGGGTCAAATAAATAAAAGATTTCTTAATGTGTTTTCTTAGACAGAGTACCCTAGAAACAGCAGCTGCATAGCAACAACCCAAACAATCGAATTTTGTGGCAAACCACCCAACCACTAACTGTAAAATGTACCTAAAACCACCCAGGTTAGGTCTTAGCAACATTCTGATTTACCCTAGCAACAGTTAGCTTTGACATCGCACATTCCTCAAATTTCATTCAGGAAATGTGGTTTTCATTATTGTCCTTGTAAGCTTGAATTATCATGACAGTGATCGATGGCAGCAAGCCAGCGAGCACCAGTTGCAAACTCATTGAATTGAGGAGACTGTCAGCCTCCTGTCACAATGAGATGGCAAAAAAAATCCAATAAGAAGCAGCTATGGGTCACAAGTATCAGCCTTTCCAATCAGACCAGCCTCGGCCAAAAAGACATTTAACACTTCCTGCAGTTGGAAAAAAGGAAAACTGCATTTGACAGTGAGTGAGAGTTAGCGTGAAATGAGGAAAACATCTCAGTCATCGTCTACTGCTAATCTCACAAACCTGATCAGAGAACAGCAGCCGATAAATCAGTTCACCTGAAGATCTGCAGAAACTTTCAGTTCATCCATGGGCCTTATAAATATTCATGGAATGGTATTACTAAAACAGCAAGTCAAGAGCTGACCAGAAAAGTGCACCAGGAGACAATTGACACTTAAATGCCAAGATGCAATCTGGAAAGAAGACGAGCTATGGGACTGGATGGAGCGGAGCTGGGTGCAAATAACAAATATGCAAAATAACCAAGAGGCCTCATTTGGATTAGAAGGGTAGACCATTTTAAGCAGTGGTTACCCTTAAATGTATAGATTAGGGATTACCTTACTACCTTATTTCTACAGTATACACAATACTATACAAAGGTTTTGGGCAGGTTGTTGAAATTGTCAATTAAAGCAATATTTGTGTTGCTACCTGGGAAAGTTGCTACCTGGCGTAACAGAAACCGCTTTAAAACCAAGTAGGGAACAGCCAAACTGTGCTACCTAGGTTAGTTTGAGAAAGACAGTTCCTTGTCATGGCAAGGTTTAGCTCAGCAACACGACACAATGTAGTTCTACTGCATCGACAAGTTCTCTCCCAGACAAACATTTTAAAGCTGCCTGGTATTTCAACATGTGCTCTTTGAGAAAGCTCAAAGACATGGGCAATGTTGGGGACTGTTGATGCCACTGCTACAAGACAGATCAAGCTAATTACCCTTTCAAATATAAGATGTCCAGCAGCGCGATCAGCTCAGAACTGGCAGAAACCAGTGGGACCTAGTTACACACACGTCTGTAGACGTCTGGCAAGAAATGCTCTTCATGAAAGAGTCGGAGCCAAAATCTTTTTCTTCAATCGCAGTTTGAGTGGCAAAAATTACTGAAAACCATAAAATTTTGTGACCACATCAGTACTGGTAAAGACGGTCATCTGAATGGGGTTTGAAAAGTGATCAAAAAGGCTCTATAGTGCCACCTAATGCATTATAGATCATGGTGCGCTAACAGTTTGTCGAAGGCTTAAATATAAGTATCACATTTCAAAAATTAGTAGAAAGTCTGCTATTTTGGAAAAAAGGGGCACACACTTTTACTGCCTGTTCATTTCCATCAGTCTTAGTTTTTTGACCTTTAACTATACGAGTACATAAACCAATCCTTTAAAAACTTTACGTTTTGAAATTTTGACAAACTGGAAGTTGTTTATATCACAGCCATGTAATGTCAGATCGAGTTCAAACTTGCCATGCGTGTTAGGAGTCCATGTCTGAACAAATCTTTATAGCAACCCACAGTGTCAGTAAAAGCTAGTGGCAACATGGAATATCCCATTTTCTGCTGTTTTATTTCAAACTGTGTTTGAAGTTTGGTTTGACATTTGGAACACTTATGCAATGGACCACAACCAATAAAAATGTCAAATGGATCGAGTTTTCAAAACAAAATTCTTTGAATTTGAATTGAATTTTTTTGGTGAATTTTGAACAAACTCTCCCAAAAGATTTCATTTGATCACCATCCAACATCCAGGAGTCTCATCTAAAGGCCTCTGCAATATTAAATTGTTAAACTTTTTTTGACTTCGTTGAACAGTATGTTCTTTGTGTTTGTGAATTTCAATGTTTTCTCATGAAGCAGGAAGTTTATAAATCTGCCATCCAAAGTCAGATTCGGATCAAACTTGCCATGTGTGAAGACGCAATGCCTGAACACATCTCTATAACAGTTTATATTATTGGTTATAGTGCCATACCATATTCCTTTTTCAAATAACTGTGACAATTCTCACTTGTATACTCATGGGATTGGCCGTAGTGCATATTGCCACAAATTGGCCACCAAGAGCCAATGGCTCTAGAGGTGCAAGAGCTTTGATTGCGGTTTGTAATTCTGTGGTATCCAATGGTACCAAATCTTCAGTAAACTTAAATAAAGTAACCTTCATAGTATGCTGCTTCAATAAATAATTCCATGCCATGCTTTCTTTATTTAAGAATTGCATTCATGAACAAATGACTAGTCTGGATTTAGACACAAATTGAACAACTATGAGCACCCTTCCCCCATTCCCACAGGACCTTTAGGGCCATCTCATAGCATACTCCACTTCACATTCAAGTGGATGTGACAGTCTGATATGCATGGACTAATGCTGACACATATATTGCCAGGCACCTGTATATTCCACATAGCAACATAATTGTTACACCACAGTGGCAAATTGCATTCTGCTACAGTTTGCAAGGGCTAATAGATAAGGAACTCCATTCAAACCAATTTTAGATAATCCACCAGTATAGGGGGCTTTTGAAATGTTATCAGAAATGTGTATCAGAGTCAACGAAACAGAGGGAAGAGAACAAGGGACGGGTTTAAACCTAAAGGACTTCGTAAAAAAGTAAATAGACCCAACCACAATACAATGACTGGATCTGGCTGTGATTTTTGGACTAACAAAGACCAACCAATGACTGCAGAACCATTTCCTACTCATACATTTAATTGGTTTCTCTGGTTTAAATGTGTCACACTCCACTCTCCGTGATAATGAGGGCAGAGCTGGTTGCACGCCTTTTGGATCAAAAGGTTTATTTGCACAACAGAAAAAGCTTAGAAATGTCCCGCATGAGGGAATATCTAACAGTAAATAAACTAAGAAATAAAAGCACACTCAAAGAGAGCATGAGCTGTAACAGCATGGCAAACCTTCAGCAACGTAAAGACATGAAACATACAATGTTAATGATCGAAAAGTAGCTTTGATTGAACATACAAACAGAGGCAATATAAAAGGACAGAAATCTCATAGGAGAAACTGGGAGCTACTACAAGACTGAACATAATGGCGACAAGAGTAGTGATGGAGACAAGATAATTAGTGAGAACACAACCTAAACATGAAACCAAGACATAGCATGAAAGGAAAATAATAAGTATTATTATTATTACAGAAACCTCAGAACAAAATTGCTATGATGCATAGTGCCAAGAGTATCTGTATCGATAGAATAACTGTAAGAATGCAGAGTGGTCAGTCATTCATGAACAACTTTACATGCCTTTTTTTACCGCTAAAGCATGTGAAAAATCCTAGAGCCACCGTTTTTCTCAAATGTATTGATGTAGCGCGTTGAATGATTTGTTGAGTTTAAGTCTTACCAAAATATCACCACAAAAACTACAATCTCTACTTTCTTTGTGAATTCATTTAGAATTTAGTCCTGAAAACAACTCCACACCATAACACCCCCAACTACAACATTCGTCAACACAGAGGCCATGCCTCCGCTGCTTTTTTCATATCCCAGACCAATTTAATGAAGGCACAGGCCGGTCATCAGGATGTACCTCATTATGAAGCCGGCCGTCACGTATTGTGCTTTCATGACTTCTGAAATTGTCTGTTGTTTTTGATACTCATTTTGATAGCGCATGGGTTGCATTTCAGAGATAGGATTGTATTTTTCTAAATAAAAGATTTTTAAAATCTCTTATAGTTTGATACTTTTGGCAATTGTGTCTGCTCCAAAGGTTTGAAACTCTCTTAATCTGTTATCAATTAGTTGATTAATCTGCTTATATGATGCCATGTGTGCAAAGTAAACATGATACAAAAAGTGGTTGTTTTATTTAAACAGAAAAAAAAACAATAGTAATTGTTTTTGGCTTTTTGGCTTAATGAACAGATACGTTTGTTCCTTTTAAAGTAAGTCACTTTCGATGACAACTTCTACTAAATGCATGACAACAATCATTAGCCGCTCTTCCATCCATGCACTTTTTGAAATGTTGTTTTGGTCAATCTGAAATTCCTTCAACAAAGTTTGTCATCAAAGTGGTTTGGGATTAACACCGAGAACTGTCTACATGACCTAAGACGTCGTTAGATATGATAATAGGCTTTCAAACTAACTCAACGACTTTTTGCTCTAGTTTATCATGAAGTGACAATTTTGTTCTCTTGGACTCGTTTGGACGGAAATGGTGCTTTATTCGAAAATATTTTATGCAATATTTCAGCTTTGTGCTTAAATTTAATTTCACATCTCGGGAAACATGGCTAGTCACTCCTGTATGCTCCCCTCACAGTTCCACTCCATGTGATAACCTGTTGTATTGTGTTTGAAAGTACTTCTACAGTTTCTTAACTCTCTCTCTTGGTAAAAGGACAAGCGACAAAAAAATAATCTGGATCCGTTGGGATACACACATTGGGTGTACACTCACTAAATGGTGAATTTGAAACAGATTGAGACTTGGGATGTGGCAGAAAACCCCACATAGGTAATTCCAAATAAAATGTGAGAAAATGGTCTTCCAGTTTTATTTTGCAGAACACAAATCAGTGCCATCTAGTGGTAACAAAAAGGGATAAATCTTGGAAGTACAAGACCTGTGATATGGCTTGTGTTTTCAAAGTTCTGCCACAAAAAAGCGCAATGACAGAAAAAGTGCTTTGTTTAAGAGTGGTTTGCCTAGACTTTTGATAGATTTTCATACTGTTTTGACCTTTTCTTTGCTTTTTAAGGTGATTAATGAATTTTAATTTGTCTCAACACTTTTGATATTTGTTTCAAAACAAAAAACAGTTTGTTCTCAATTTTTTTGATTTATGCAATGAAAGAAATTACAAGATTAACTACTACTTAAAATACAAGCCGGGGTTGTAGAAAACAAATTATATCAAGCATTGCCACAAAAAACAACAACTTTTAAACGTGTTAAATGTTTTCTATAATGAAAAGTGGTAAAAAAACCTAGTCCATTTCTCCCCTTTTGAATTTAAGAATGTGCTTCTGTGAACAAAACTCCCCTTTTTCAGTCAAGTGTGGTGATAAATCTATTGGACAGAGAGTCTCTATGGCCCAGCTGTTCTCTTGGACATGACACACAGACTTCTGCTTGTATAAAGAACTAAAGTCATCCATCAACAGCTTGCTTTGCAGCTCAAACTCTCATGCATGAAAACAATGATCATCAGATGCTGATTAATTACTTCTCTCACTCTGGCTCAACAGCAAAGTGCCGTACTCCACATGCTACATATGCATCTTGAAGGAAATAAAGACCAGATACAGTTAAAGATGAATTTTCCGTGTTACTATTTGAAAACTCATTACAAATAACGAAGCAAGTACAGTGTGTAAGTACAGCAAGGTTCTTATGGAACCAATTAACAGTCAGAAAGACTTAATGTTTTTGATATGGCACTTAACTTGGCAAAAATCTAAAATTCATCATACAAAGTTCATTCATCAATTGTCTGTTGTCTCTTATTGAACATAGTTAGGCTTGTATCCCAGGTTATCCTCAGGCAAATTTCTGAAAACTTCTAAAAAATATTGAGTCCCACAAAGAACTTTCATTCACCAAACTTGTGTAATGCGCATTGAAAAACCCAGTTTTGATCTTAGTAAACCAGTATTTTCTCAACACCAGTGTACCTTGAGATATTAGCTGTGGTTCCTACCCAGTCTCCAGAGGCTACGTATTCGAAGAATCCTCTGAAGGCTGCATAACAGTTGGTAAACGATGATTTAGCCACATTCTGACCTCCTCCGTCTGATCCTTGCTCCCTACAACCAAATGACATGCACCAACAGTTAGCATACGTCACATCACATTCAGGTGGCTATGTGTTAGCGTAACTAATATCATGTTTTAAAAAAACAAAACTATGATGTTTTAAAATGCTACCATCACTAGTAGTATGTAATAAACTATTGAAATCTGCGACGAAATCCACACTTTGAAGGATGAAGAACCTGGATTGAGACACTGCTAATGTCTGGTGTTCCCCAGAGAAATTAGAAATATTTTCTTCATAATTATTTCATTTCTTTAGAAGATACACTTTAATGAGAACGACTTCATAATGTCAAAATAATTAATATACATATTTTTTTTTTTGCCTTTTTTTTGCACAAAAATGCTTAAATCACCGTAGCACACTTCTGCAACTGATTGGATATATTTCTTCCTTGAAATGTCCGTCATTTTGGGTAAAAGCGTCTGCAAAATGCATAAATATACATGTAAATATCTGGAAGTCAGTCTAGTTCTAGAAACCAAAAGTGGTTGATCTGTTTATATCCAAGAACTCATGTAACTTAGGAGGAAATTATGATTCAGAAAAATACATGTTATAAAATATGTTAAATTAAAAATAATTTTGACAAAGCAGTTAAAAACCTTCTGTTTAAACTAACACCCTTTCAGCTCGGGCGTAGATAAGAGTGTGGGGGTTTAGATGGAGAGTGCCACCTCCATTATTTATTTCTAATAAAATGGTGGCTTCCAAACAGAGAGAGAGAGAAACAAAACCAGTGTGTTTCACAAAGGAATGTCACATGGATGTCAAATCTCACAGAACAATTAAGAAGATATTAGGCAAATACTGACAGTGATTTACAAAAGAGATCTTGAGATATTTTATAAATATTTTCATTCAATATGTGTTCTGTGCTTACAGGAAACCCCTTTTTTTGGTACTTTATAACCCAACATTGCATGGGTTATGTTATTTCAGAAAAGATCTTTTTGTATTTGGAATTAGTCTTTATTATGATTTATATAAAAGTAAATCAAAGTTAAGAACACCATTTTTTAGGATTTCTGCGTACCCAAATCACCCAATAACTATTGTTGAACAAATGCTAAACTTGTCACTTTATGATAAACTTACGGCTAAAAATTCAGATGTTGTATTTTGTATTGCTCTTAAAATTCATTTTTGATTGAACTATAATGCATTAATTAGCTACTAAATTTGGCCATTTTGCACAAGCAAGTTCCAAATACGGCAAACTGTAAAAATGCCAAAGTATAGTGCTTTCAATTAATTAATTAAAACATTTTGCAATTAATCACAATTAAAAGACTGAAACTTTTTGTATATGTAAATGTAAATAATTAATGTAAATGTAAATGTTTATTGAAATTTTAAACACAAATTTACACAAATTTTCTCATGTAAACAACAATAAACCATCAATATCCTCCCAATAAACTGTTGACTTGAAAGCCATATTTATTATAGTTTATGGATGACTAAAAAAAGTAATATAAACAAAAAAGGAACCATAAAAGATCCTTGTAGGGAAAACCTGAATAACATAAGACTTCACCAAAGGAGGAGGAATAAACTGAACTAAATGAACGAATGACCAGGCTTTGTTCACAAACTCACTTTAGTCACATGGAAGGCTTGTATTGTGTGAACTCGAGCTGTAGTGATCAACAATGGTCCTGTGAAATACAAAAAAAAAAAATTAATTAATCATATGCACAAATTTTGACAGCACTAATATATTTAGTCTCCAAAACTAAAGTAATAGAGCATAAAGCACACATGCCCATATTCAACAGATGATCAGACTTTATTTAGCTAGATGCTTCATTAAAAATTGCTACATACACAAAAAATCTTAAAATGTAAATACGTTTCCCTAAACACAATTAATAAATCCTTTTTTTGGTATTGAGAGAAAGTGATCATGTCACAATATGAAAAACAAGTTGCAAGATATTTTGGTGAATGAACCAATTTGGTTAAAAATATTCCTTTAGTTAGTATTAGCCAACCTAATGACGAAACAATACATACATTAAGAAAACTGAATAAATTAAAAATATGACAGCAAATATTTATTCTAAATATGAAGCTGTAATAAAAAAAAATCTGAAAATAAATCTATTTCTCTAAGGTTGTGTTTTCATATTGCATGCTGATTTGTTATTTCAACCGTAAATGCAAAAATTAAAACCTCTCCCAGAGGCAAAGTGTGAGAATAATGCAGGATGACTAACTGGCAACGAGTATTAACCTTTGGCACTTCTGCCGTTTGAATATGTGTGAGGACTGCAAGATGTTTCATTTAAATAAATAATAAAATGGTGTCCTTACGATAAAGTCATCTCAGCAATTTGGGACTGCCAAATGAGAATTGAGCTCACGTCGCTTCAGGATATCTGATAGTTTAATTGACCGGCCTAATGTAAAATTAAACTGTGCCCATCACTCTACAACACGGAAGAACTGCTGCTATTTGTCGACAGCACATCCATGATGTGAATCCCCTGTTAAATCCCAAAGGTGGTCTATTGGATTGAGATCTGGTGACTGGAGGCAATTGCAGTAGAGTTAACTCATTGCCAGGTTCCTGATTACTGGTACAAAATACATTTGATTTTAATAAAAGAATATTTCCTTAATATAGTTTCTGGCATAACACTAATAATAATTTAGTTTTTGGATTCTTTCAAGATATTCAAGGACACTTTCCCAAAGTAATAATATAGAAGAATATAGAATATAGAAGAATAAGATCTCATTATATCCATGTTGGATGTGATCGCAAGACTTTCACATCTTAACATAGTTCTACATTAAACACCAATGTTAATTCCTCCGTAGTTGAGGAGACAACCCACCAATTTTCTCTGCACTGCTAGCAAAAAACACTCTAGTCTCTCGGCTAATATGCAGACACCTGCAGATAATGCTAAGGGGCATATGTTTATCAGTGAAATACACATGGCTGTGTAATCTCGGAGCTGAATCAACAATCAATCAAGGCCAGGAGAGGAGAAGGCAGACATAATCGATTCTCACAGAGCAGTCGGGTACTAATTGGGGAGGTATCAGCCTCCCAAGGAGAAAGGCTCCAGGGGGAATCTTCTGTAGTTTCTAGCACCTCAGATGGGACACTGTGAAGTGTTGCTTGAATAATCTGGGATTTTAGTGACTCAGACAGGATAAAACATAACCGACACACCTCTTGATATGCGTCCAATCATTCAATTCCATAGATGTGACACCGCCTACTGCCATTGGGCTCATACGGAAAAGAAATGACTGCTAACAGTACTGCTAGCAGTAACTGTTTTGATTTGGAGTAGCGAAAAGTTAATTTGTGTTGTGCACTAATGGGCCACCGTACTTACCAGTAGCGCCATTTTTACATGATACAATACAGCTTTAATCATGGGATGCTTAGGAATATTACCCAAGTCATTGTACAGGATATTCTACCAATCAGTGAGTCCTTGTAAATCATGTGACGATGATTTAACTCCGCCCAAGTTAATTTGTGTTGTGGTTTCGATTTGCAGTAATGTTGTGCACTAATGAGCCAATGATTCCGAAGGTGTCCAATTAGTGCTCAGCACATATGGCAAAAAAAAAAAAAATTAAGGAACTGGGGGCGCTAGTGAGCTTGTTTACATTTTAGAGCTTTCAGTCGAAGAAGAACCTATCGTCTGGCTCTCCACTCTCGAGAACACAATGGCTGTGGATTTTATTGAACTGTGAAAGTAAATCACCATATCCATTGAACATGTAGATTAGCACGCCATATATACTTCCAAATCAGCGTTTTTATATACATTATACATTTATTATTAATGGTTTGTCTATGCTTCTGCTCTAATGAGGCTTAAGTTTTGTGTATGGAGTGTTTTTTTTTATGAAAAATTGTATTTTTCCCAAATAAAGCACAAATAACCGATGAGTTAAAAAAAAACATTCATATGCCTGCAAAAAGTTGTAAAAAAAAAAAAAATGTTTTATATTGTGGTCTGTGTATGTCCCTGCACAGCATGCAAGTTCATTACCGTAATTTCTGTTGTAGCGGACAGTGGCATGCATCAAAACAAACCACTAAAAATGAGGCGCAGATGTTCCAATATCTTGGCTGTAGTTCCAGGTTTCTAATCAGTGCCATGTTTGTTTACCTGTACTTCCTGTTTTCTACTGTGATGGAAATTTGTAATGTAATGTCTCCATCTAGTGGTTATATTGAGAAATGTAATTTGAGAAACTTTTTAGAGCATACGTCATACTTAGTCCCGCCCTTGAGAAGTCGGGTTAGAAAAGCACATGCGTCTCTCTCTCTCTCTCTCTCTCTCTCTCTCTTTTGCTCCCGTGTGAGGATCACGCTGGGACTTGACTCTCTTAGGAGTCTCTTTGTTTCTCTCTTTTTCTTTCTTTCTCTCTTTCTCTTCTTTTCTATTTCTATATATTCTTTTTCCTTCTTTTCCTTCTTTTCTCTTCTAGCGTTCGTTCATATTTTTAATAGGCTCTTAATATGCGCTAAACCACGTTCTTCTTCCACGTTAGAGTCACGTGTGTAGGAAATGCGTTGAGACTGCTAATCTTTGTAATAAATAGCCGCATTTGCTGTGTTCTCTCTCAAACGGTCTCCAGTGTTCATTTTCAATTAAGAAGGTAAATTTTAATTACCATAACACTACTCACTGGAACCTTTCTGTATTGAGTGACATACCCTGAAAATTCTGTCATATTTTCAATTTATTCACAGTCTACGTCCTTTCTGAGAGTGCAGAGCCACAAGATGCGTTCTCCTTTGGCTCCAATAGCTCTTGCATGTAAAAGAGCTCACTAGCGCCCCCAGTTACGTTGGTTACACAGTCATTACAACGTCCTCCTTATCGTTGTTAAAAGTACTTCAATTGAAACCAATGAGAAGATCATCGCACAATGTGTAATATGAACATTACAGAGGAATCTGAGTGAGAGAGGAAAGAACTCGTCTTATACATTGATTTACAATATTCCTCGATTCCCCAAAAAGTTTAATCATGCCTCAATATATTGTTACACTCCTAATAGTGAACAATTTTTGGACTGTTGCATTATTTCGGCTCAAATCAATGATCTGCTGCTTCACAGCTGTTGCTGAAAGAGCAGGCCTGCCGTGTGTGTTCAGGCCTCATTTGGCATTCATGTCAAGGGAGGCCACACTCTCCCTCTCTTGGAATTTGTAGCTTTGCTCTTGCTCTGCACTGGAAGCAAACAGCAGCTTTGATCAGCCATTCCTCTGCTGGTCCAATCTCTGGCACACAGCAGAATCCATGCACATCAGTGGGAATAACTCTCTGTGGAAATAGTGTTTTCTTTTTTTTTCTTGTCATCCCTGTCTTCATTAGTTCTGTGGAACCGTGGTTAATTTGATATTTTCATATTTCATTTCTTGAATGAATTTGGTTTGAAAGAATGCATGCCTTAAAAAAGACTAGTCAAATTGAGTTGTAGTGGTGGCACTACTTCTTTTCACGAGGTTCAGGTCTCAACTGTAATTTTTGTTTCTAAAATTAAGATTTAAGATTGTCCCAGTTTTTATGGCTGGTGGACAATAAGGCATCTTTTGTTTTGCGGATAGCCAACAAACCAGACAGCAACCTTGAGTTTTTCTAAATACAGGTTTTTAATTATATTTAATATAATGTACACTGTACGCATACAACGTGTGTCCCATTCCTCTGTGCAGATCTAATGCAATCCAAGTTTTAATGGTAAAAGTGGCAACTCAAACCTTCAGCTCCCTCTACAGTGGGATTTCGGTTTAGGAAGGCCACTATATGACTGTAATGTTCTTCTTTTTGAGCCATTATTTGACGACTTGACAAAGACCCATGACTCCGAGACAATACCAAGATCAGAAAGAGTTGAGATAGAGACGATACCAAGACCGTGAGAGTCGAGACCATTGAAAATTGAGAGACTGGTCTTGAGCACTACCACACTAGTAGATGATACAATAATGAGTGTCCATAGTGAAGCATGGTAGTGATTCCTTGAATGTTTGGGGCTGCATTTCTGCAAATGGAGTTAGAGATTTGGTCAGGATTCACAGTGTTCTCAATGTAAAGGCAGATAATACCCATCATACAACACCATCAAGACCCTTGATCTCGATATCATTATCTAAAACATGAAGAAACCCCACTATATCCCCCCTTTAACACTACGAGTATCTGTTGCCCTTGGGTTGATTTGTCTTAAATGTGATTGTCAGTTCTCCTGAGAGCTGTGAGAATTCAACATTAATGTCACTATGAAAAGTAAGAACGCAACACACACATAGAAACAACTCTGACCTTGGAAATCTTGTTAGCCTTTCCTCGGTTCTTTCAGCTAATTCAATAACGCATCTTCCTTGCCTTCTATTTTTCCTCTCACTGGAGAGAAGAGCTGCTTTAAGATTCTCTTCAGGCTCTGTGTTCACTCACTGTGTGCCCCTGTACTAGAAACAGGCATTTTATTACTGGCTGAAGTAACGCATGAACCCATTCGGCGTGAACCCGAATGATTTGAGATGCAATGTCACAGCTCAGTACAGTATAGAGGACAGTGTGTTCTAGTTGAGAACACGGTCATTGCTTGAATATGAATAATGATGATAATAATAGCACTGTCTGTAACCTTCTCCCAATATCAAACAGATGCCTACAGTACAAACAAAATCTAGTAATAAAAAAATAAAGCATCCAGAAGATCAACACTAGTTAGCTTTTGCTAGACTCCGCCCCTGGCTCCTCCCATCTACCTTCCCTTTGGATTAATTATGCAGCTCACTGCAGCATTTTCAGTGTTGCCTGCAGTTTGTCCTGCCACAACTCCCTGTTCCGCTCGCTCACTCTCTCTCTCTCTTTCCCTGCTCTCTATTCTTACCACCTCTATTCTTGGAGGTTTAAATGTGATTTAATCCTTCCCCCATCTCTCTCTCTATGCCTCTCATCC
The DNA here is from genome assembly GCA_007224835.1 of Danionella cerebrum. Lineage (NCBI taxonomy): Eukaryota > Metazoa > Chordata > Actinopteri > Cypriniformes > Danionidae > Danionella > Danionella cerebrum. Next base: position 68,962 of record SRMA01026572.1, read on the forward strand.
ACTCTCTGTTAGTCCTCCTCACCTCTTACAGGACTGAAGGAAGAATTAAGAGTGCAATTCAAGCTTGTCTCTGCCTTAGAAGCATATTTAGCTTCAAGCACTGACATCCAGAGAGCATCATGAAAGGAAGCAGCTATGTATATCATGCCTGGATGAGGGATTTTAACGCGTTAAGTTGTTGCTGTTGAACATACAAAATCACAAATCTCTGGTTAAAAAAGGAAAAAAAATAATCGGTTGCTGGAAGAAGGGTGGGGAGCACAAGTTCTGTTCTATTATTTACACACACTTTGGTATTTACAAAACAGCAACGTTCCTTTAAACGAACAACGCACAGCGTTGAACCAGGAAGTCATTAAAGGGGTGCTACACCAGGAGGACAACCAACCCACAATGTCTTCACAATAGAGGAGTAGGTGGCAGGCAAGTGTTAACAAGAATTGATTCCAGGGGAGTTGATGTGGAACGAAGATGTGGGAGAACCCAGTAGATACAGTAGAGAGACAGCAGAGGAGATCCAAGATGGCAGAAACTGGTCACGGGGGGTCAGAGGTTGTGAACCGTAGGTCTGAAAACCATGTAAATGGTGGGAAAAGTCTTTTAACTGTAGGTTGATCGGCTCATTAAGGCAATTGTCAGCAGGTGAGTTTATTGAGGTAAGATTGGAGGCTGGCTTTGAAAAACAGCAAATGGAAGGAGAGAATCAGACATTTATATTCGTCCAATTGCCAAGCGACTTTTATTGAGCATGTGTAATCAGTTACAACTTTCCCTGGAATAAGAAGGAGAATGTATATCCTTTTTAAGCTCAACTTTCCTCTTGTTAAAGATGTTTGTGGTACTTGACTCACTTTTAGCTTCTTATTCATCACTAGCAGAAACAATAGCATCCACAAAACCAAAATCATGAGTCAAGTTCATTTAATTCTCTAAATTTCCCTTAGGGTTGGAATCCACTAACATAGATATACAAAATTAGGCCTTGAGGAGTATGATGTAACCAAATGTTATTGCATTGAAATATACAAGATGTTTTCATTAATGTCTCCAGATTAAATTATGTATGTGCTTGATGCCATTGCTTTAAATGGTAATCATACTAGAGATAGATTCCAGAGCTCCAGACTGGTAGAAGAAGGCTTACTGTTACTAATTATTCGACCAGAGTGGGAAACATGCACAGCTCATGTCAGAAGAGCTGTGATCAACTGTTACAGCAACACCAAAGCAATCAATGTACCAACAAACTGCTATAATGACCAATCAATGCCTTTAGCAGCATCAGCCATTCTGATTTTCACAATCAATTTGAGTTTCAGAAATAAAAAAACGGCATAAAATTATTACAATAATAGCATTTTATTCTTAAAATGTAACTCACTGTTACATTAGACTAACAAAATACCAACCTGGCAATGTTTTTTATGCAAAATATCAATACGTGTACATAACTGTTTTGTATTTGTCTGGGTAATATATTCTAGAAATAGAGCAATTATTTAAATTAAGCAAGGGTCACGCTCAAGTCAAGGGAACTGGGTACACCCTAAATAGATTAAAAAAATAAGCATGTGCTGATGTATGATGTCCGTCGTATTAGATACATCATCTAAAAGGGGTTTGATCAATTATTTGGATGGCTGAGGGAATACTTTGGCAATACTGTGAATAAATTATTCAAGAACTTCTATCTGACGAGGTTTATCATCACTCCATTTGGTTTGAATGATGCACCCAGAGGACAGAAATAGTATTTCTTTCTACTATTCTTTAAACTATTTGAACATATGTATCACAACACATCAAGTGAATTTCATGTAAGTAAAACTGTATTTTTTCACGATGTATGTCTCTCTGAATCAATGGGGGCTGGGCACTGCAACATACCGCAGTGCTGGAAGCTTTCAGCACACCCACTCCTACATCTACACTCTCTCTCCTCTGTTTCTCTCTCTCTCTCTCTCTCTCTCTCTCTCATGCTCAACCACAGTGCCCGCTGTCTTTTATGTTCCTGTACTATTCTCTCTTTCTCCAGCACATGCTCCTCCCTCTTTCTTCTGTCCTACATTATAGTCTCACACTTTCCTCTGCTTTACGCTGCTCTGACAACACCACTCTCCCTTGCTCATACATGAAGAGAAAATACACTGACTTCACACATTACATCCCCAAGATTAATGAGCTACTCAACAAGCCCAGCAGGAAGACAGCTAGTACTTGTTCTCTAATGAATCACTTGGCATATAGCAGAGGGATTAGTTGGGGCAGATTCACCTGAATGTTTTAATTAAAAACGGTAATGAATTCAAACTTCTTGCTTAGTTGACTTTCATTACCTCGCTTGTATTAAAGACCTAGTGAAATCAAACAAAGCAGGTTTCATTCTGGTATCGATGTGCTTCCTGTTCAAACAGGAAGTCAGGTCAGGGCATATCGAAGGAGTGCCAATGGTTCTTTAGTTGATTAATGTGCAGCTTGCATCAAGAAACATATGCTGCAGGAAAGAAGGAAACGTGAGCAATGTGGACTTTTAATTTTTTTGTTAACAGTGCAACACAACAAATTGAACATTTAAAAAGCAAAGTGGTGAGAAATACGCCCAAATGCCAATTCAAAATGTTACATGACAGAAATATTCCAGTCATGTTACCACTAGAGGGCAAATATGTGGTAATATTGGAATAAACTTCAATAGCAACATAAGCTATGGTCGTGTGGACATGGCATGAGTGTCATCATGAGAAATTAGAAGGTTGATGATGGGTTACGGGTGATTACGACTGCAGACATGATGTGTGATGGGCCCCACCCACTAAAGATGAAACCACGCCCACTAATCATTGAATGCATATGTGTAAAACCTATGGTAAATTGCTGAAAAGGTGTTACATTTTCATGCCCTTATAGCAGGCATGTTCAAAGTCATTCCTGAAGGGCTGCAGCCCTCTACAGCTACAGGGTTGCAACCCTGCTGTGTTTAAAGCTAATGCGTGCAGGGGTGCACCCCACCAGGACTTTGGTTATGTTTGCCTGTTTTCCACTCTTTTGTTCGCTATGGTTGTTTATCTCCCTAGACCTTAATAAAAGTCGGGAAGTCTGTTAACCTTTAGTGATGAAAAATTCAGAGATGCAACGTCAAGGTTGAAAAAAAATCCACATGTGCTGCCTCCACAAAAAATAGAATTAATCTGGTAACTTTGTCTACAAATTTGTCTACAGCTGTATTTTGCCAGAATCTATAACATTTAAAGGGCTTATGCCATGTTGAGCCTTTTAGAGGCTTTTTATAGTGATTTATAGGAGAAGATTAAAACAAAATGCAAACCATGGATTTTCCCGAACAAAATACATGTGCATACAAGTCATGAGTATGCAAATCAGTAACCAATAGGTGAGTAACTGGGAAGTATTTACAAAGTTTTCAGAATGAAAGCCTTAGCTCTTTTTTCGGAATAAGCCTGAAAATGATTAAATGTGATTTTAATAAATAAATAAAAAAGAATTTTTGATTAAAAGAATCAAATTTTCCATAAAAATATACCAATGTGAACAACACATTATTAAAAACAAAACAATGTCACCAACCTTTAAATAAATGATGCTTCACATTGTCCTAGAGGAGCTATCATTGGCTGTTTATAACATGGACGAAGAGTCAGTGACATCACCCATTGGTTTCTGGCAAAGTGCAATGAAGCTAAAAGTTGACGTCGCCAGCATTCGCATCCGTGAAAATGCATGACTTCCTGGTAATCAGAACCACCCACTTGATGCTCTACAACCACAACACAAAAAACAACCTGCCGTAAAATCTAAAAACAGAAAACACAAGGAGTAGTAAAGATGAAATTAGCTGGAATGAACGACTCCAGAGGATGGCGCCCTGATGCGTCTGACATAAAGAACTGTCAATCATCTGCCTGTAAAGAAACCACGCCCTTAAATTATGTACAACTTTAAGGCTTAATAAATCTTAAAGCAACAAATTTACAAAAAGGTTGAATCTAGAGATTTAAATCAACAAAACTATTGGAGCTAGGGTTGGAAATATGAGTTTTTTTACTTCCAAAGTTGGCAATTTTAACATGGGAGTGTGCGAGAACCTGCTCTGTTTTGGAGCCAACCTCTAGCGGCAGGTAGAGGAATTGCAGTTAAAGTCAAATCCTATTAGGCTTCAATTGGGAAAATTGAAGGTTGCCCTTCGAGAGCAATACACCGAACTGTGGCTAAAATGGTCAATTAATTGATCTATGTTGTTATGTATTGTAATCTAAATAATTCATCTTTCTAGCAGTTAGCATTTTTTCCCCAAGTAAACTGAATTTATTAACTGTTCTTAACTTGTTATGAACTATTCTGTTCATATCAGAATGTAGAGTATGAACACAACAATTAAATATTGAAGCAGATTAGCTAGACCATAGGTATAAACTACAAACTTTTAGCAATGATTCAGCTGCAGTAAGCAATGTTATTTGTAAGTTTCAATCGTGGGCACTTAAAAATCTTTGATATACTGCACTTTACCTGCATAAATCGGTTAATCTTCTCCATCTCGTGATGTTTGATATCCTTGACCTTTCGAACACATTGGTTGTGTGCCCTTTAGCACATTTTGAGTCATGACAGTGAGGCAAGCATATATTTGGATTTAGAATGAGTGAAAGCTTCACATTATAATAAAAACTCAACAGTAAAAAGACATTAAAGTAGACCTTAAGTTTTGGTCGGAAGGCACGCGTTCACTTGCAGTGGGAACTAGCTCCCTCTAGTGGTTGGAGAACAGACTCGCTAGTTTAGAGAATCCAAAAGTTCATACTTTTTTTTTAAATCTTATAAAATTAATACGGAACAATATAACGTATGATGACAAAGAAAACCCCGAAGCGATTCAACCGAAGCGTGTGTGAGAACCTGTTACCGAGAAAAGAAAGAAACGGGTCAAGAAAATGAATGATAAAAAAGTCTGCATTCAAGCATCTGAAAATGTAATTTTTGTATTTTTATTTAAATAACAAAATGAAAACATTAGCTGTAGAAATGTTTATTTAAAAATATAATATGTAAATATGTAAAACTTATAATATTAAATTAAAACATACAGTAAAAACAATTATAAACAGTTTTGCTGCAGGTGCTGTTGTACAAAAATAAAAAGATACATTCAAAAAACAATCATTCAGTACAAAATACAATCAATGTGGCATTTCTATGTGTATCCAGGTAAATTTGGTGTAAGCATTAAATGAAAATATATTTACTGCTAGAATGAAATAAATGTAATTCTTTTAAGTGAGTTTTCAGACAGAATAAATATTAACAGTCTTATAATGATTCAACCTCTTACAAGATCAAGGAAGGTCTTTGAACTCTCTTCATTGTAATATCCTGATTCAGGTCACTGTAGAGACAGAAGCATAAATAGAAACTTTATTGACCTCTTTTCATTGGTGTTTATTCATGATATTTCAAAAATAGGTTCTAAGGTAAGGTTTTCAAACCCAGAGTTCAACGCTATGCACTGAATATACCCAGAAGCAAGCAGAGTTCTTATTTTATTGACCAACAAAACACTTAAAAAAATAAAGAGCAACAAAATCAGAGAAGGAGGAAGAAGTTCCTAGACAGACTAGAAGTTCCAAAAAACTAAAGGTCAACAAAAGAGAATGGGAGAGGTTCCTAAATAATACAATAAAGTAAGGTAGCACAGTCAATGGCAAGGTCCATCAGAACACAACACAGAAAAAAATAAGAAACCCAACACTTAACCACCCAGACTGGTTAAGCCCCACCCACTAAACGTTGAGCCCTTCCCATGTGTCATATCATTGGTTGTACTCCCTAACCCCAACCATAAATCTAAGCCTTACACTGTTTAGCATGGAACTGATGTCATAATTCAATGTTCAGTGGACGTGGTTTAATTTTCAGTGGGTGGGGTATAACCTGTATCCTGTCTGCAGTAGGGGTACTTGACCTAATCACCCCATCAGTCTTCTAGATTCCCACAATGATACTCAGGCCTTATCCACACCACTCAGGTCTTTTATTTTACAGACCCCGAATTGGTGGCATCTAGTGGTGAAAAGAAGGAACGACCCTTGGAAGTACAAGACCTGTGATATGGCTGTGTTTTTCAAAGCTCTGACACAAAAAAATGTACAATGGAGCAAAAAGTGTTAGGAATATTAGAATTTAAGGGGGTTTAGGAGATGTTCACCAATTGAGGTTCTTCAATTTAAAAAAAAAACTCAAAAGGACCCAAATTTCTAAGGGTTGATAGCAAAAAAAGAGAAAAAATTGCCCTTATTTTTTGGAAAGGTACTTTAGAGACAAGTTTTAAGATGTGTTCTGGGCTGATGAAGAGAATGTGTGTTTTGGAATTTGAGGAGTTCACTAAGGTAGACTTGGGTGTTATGGTACAATTTACAAACAAAGTAGAGTGAACAGGAGTATTTTGTATTCAATGCGACGGTGGACTGGAAGCCAGTGAAGAGATTTCAGAATGGGGGTGATGTGTTCATATTTTTGCACTCTCATCAAGATTCTAGATTCTGAGTTCTGTTTCACCCAAGTGACAATTAGGATTATTGTGAAGCAGGTTTTTTATGTCTCCTTGCGACAAATAATGCTTTTTAGTATATAACTAAATTTAAAATGAACCTTTGAATGAAGACATGCCGGTTGGTTCTGCCACCATTGAATCTCCATCTGTAAAAGAAAGCATTTGATTGTTTATTTTCAGTTCTTGCACTTGCTTTTGTTAGTCATTATCAACAGCTTTCATATGTGTCTATGATTACTTGAGTTACTGGCTGTCCTTATAATAGGTGAAGTAGGTCCAATCATCAAATTGTAATAATAATATTATTTCTTGGACTTTTTTGGTGGAAATGCTTTAATTTTGAAGAAGCTGCACAAACTCAAACTGCCAGTAGGTAGAGTAGGAACCTTATTGCTCATATGTACGGTTTGATTAAATTGTTATCATACCGTTCAGAATGGTGTAACAAACAGAGTGTTTGATTGAGAAGGATGTAGTTAATCATAAAATGGTGGGAACAATTACATCTATAAAAATTTCTGTTTTATGACTTTTACTTTATTGTTATATTATATCAATATGTCATATTATTACTCTGTTTAGTTACTGCTTTAATGTATTTAATTACATGTATTTAAACTATGTGAGGTGTCCTTGAGTAACAAGAAAGGCACCTTGGATAAAATGTATTATTATTATTATTATTATTACTATTAGTTTTTATATGCTGGATATTTCTTAAAAAAATAAGAAAAATAAGCATAATTTGCCATGAGATTTTTGAGAAACAATTGTTTTTGAAAAGCATTGACATAGTTTGAGCTAAAGTAACAGAGGGTCACTCACTTTCACAGATCACAGCCTCTTGAATGGATGAAATGGCATCAGTGAGCAATTCCTCTTTTTCTTTATAATCTGAAAGATAAAAGTAACATGCAAATTTGTACAGTTCACCTTTTAAAATGTTGTATGTTTGTTCCTCATTGCACTCTTTACCTTCCATCTCTGTTGGTGCGTCATCCAGGTACTCTTTCAAAGGTAAAGCTACGTCTTCAAGGTGCAGGCACATAAACAAGTGAGAATAGGGAACTTTTGCACATTTCAACTTCAACAATGCTGACTTCATTGGCAAATTTAGACAAACACAACATTTTTTTCGTTTTAATTATTCACCCAGTGCCTGAATTAGATCATTTAATTAAAGTTAAGCAACCAAGAAATGTAAAATACACAAAAATAAACTTACTGTTGGTGGAGTCTGACATTCTGAAAAACAAATCCTCCACTGGTTCCTCTTTCTCTATAATAGTAATGTAAAATATATATACAGATATATTAATAGTAGCAAAATGTTTAGGGAAAAAATGTTTTATTAATAGTAGCAAAATATTTAGAGAAAAAAAATGTTTTATTAATAGTAGCAAAATATTTAGAGAAAAAAAATGTTTATTAATAGTAGCAAAATGTTTAGGGAAAAAATGTTTCATTAATAGTAGCAAAATAGTTAGAGAAAAAAAATGTTTATTAATAGTAGCAAAATGTTTAGAGAAAAACTTGTTTTTATTAAAAGTAACAAAATGTTTTGAGAATTTTTTTTGTATTAATAGTAGCAAAATATTTAGAGAAAAAAAGGTTTTTATTAATAGTAGCAAAATATTTAGAGAAAGAAATGTGTTTTTATTAATAGTAGCAAAATATTTAGAGAAAAAAATGTGTTTTTATTAATAGTAGCAAAATATTTAGAGAAAAAAAATAGTTTTTATAAATAGTAGCAAAATATTTAGAGAAAAAAATGTGTTTTTATTAATAGTAGCAAAATATTTAGAAAAAAAAATGTGTTTTTATTAATAGTAGCAAAATGTTTAGAGAAAAAGTTTTTATTAATAGTAGCAAAATGGTCAGAGAAAAAAATGTTTTTATTAATAGTAGCAAAATGGTCAGAGAAAAAAATGTTTTATTAATAGCAGCAAAATGGTCAGAGAAAAAAATGTTTTTATTAATAGTAGCAAAATGTTTAGAGAAATTTTTTTTTTTTATTAATAGCAGTAAAATGTTTTGAGAAAAAAAAAAGTTTTTATTAATAGTAGCAAAATATTTAGAGAAAAAAAATGTTTATTAATAGTAGCAAAATATTTAGAGAAAAAAAATGTTTGTATTAATAGTAGCAAAATATTTAGAGAAAAGAAATAGTTTTTATTAATAGCAGCAAAATGTTCAGAGAAAAAAAATGTTTTTATTAATAGTAGCAAAATGTTTAGAGAAAAAAATGTTTTTATTAATAGATGCAAAATGTTTAGAGAAAAAAAATTTAATAGTAGCAAAATGCTTAGAGAAATTTTTTTTTATTAATAGTAGCAAAATGTTCAGAGAAAAAAATGTTTTTATTAATAGTAGCAAAATGTTTAGAGAAAAAAATGTTTTTTATTAATAGTAGCAAAATGTTTAACAAAAACAAACAAACAAAAAAAAACATTTAAAGACAAAGCAATGGCAGTGGTCATATGTTGTAGGCTAGGACATAGAGAGACACAGAACACTACTTACAAGAATATTACGTAAATGAAAGCGAGTTAGTTAACATGTTAATAACTTTGCTGGTACCTGGTTTGCGGGTGATTTTAAGGACGACGCACCCAATGAATAGGATTACAATGCAGCACACAAGAGATCCTGAGATGGCCAGCAGGATTTTTCGCTTGTATACTGTAACAGATGCAGTGATCAAGGTTAACTGATGCTGAATATTTAACATCAACTTAACATTTTTATGTGTTCAAACTTCTAAATCAGGGCTCGAGCACCCAAGGTCTTTGCTCAGAGTATTTGTGTTTCCCAACTTTTGATGCATTTTTGTCTAATGGGGTTTTGAAAAGTGTAGTATAGCGCCACCTAGGCTTGTAAAGGGGCAGAAATTTTTCAGAAAGTTTCCATGGGAACTTTGACTGCAATTTTGGGAATTTATATTAACATTAAGTTTAATATATAATGAAAAAATGATCATATGTTTTGTCAGCTGCTTGTAACTATAGTAACCATGTAATGTGTGACACACAAACATCTGCAGTTTTCGAAGTTTCTTGTGTTAACCTCATCATTCAAGCCTGCATTCATCAGATTTATCAAGGCCTGCATTTATAAAAAATGTAAATAATATTAATACAAATCAAAATAATGTTTGTGTCTTAAAAATGTTTAATGCAATGCAAAACTGAACATTACTTCTGTTTTTAGTGATTCATAGGATTTAATTTTACTTTTTCAATGTTCGATAACACCTTTTTCATTAATGAACAAAGAACTGGATGTATTTAAAACATAAATATTAAGTAATTACAGTCCCTGATTAAAAGTCAGCAGATTCAGACTAAAATCTCATTTTTCTTATGCAGGCATAAGGATTATATGAGATTTAATAACATTGGGTTATTGTTTTATTTACAATGATGTACTGTTACTTAATACATGGAATGATGGATAATTATTTAATTATTACAATTTTAACTCTTGAACTCTCCTGAACTCTTAGCTTCACCCCATCCCGTCCTGTTACCTGGATAAATTAATAATTTCCATTTTTAATATGTTTTAAAACCCCGGAATCATGAAGCTCGTCCTGATTCTGGCATTATTGAAATTGTTGCTATATTTATTACTAAACTGATACCTGAGCCACTTCAACTGGCTCTTCTTATCTGGAATTCATGTCACATGGCTTTTTATTTATTAAATGAAGATTATTTTAATTAAAACATGCAGTTTAATATAAAAAAACTTAATTTTAGAAGTAGATTATGGGCATATTTAGCATATTTGCATGTGAGTAAAGCATTATTAAATGATTATTTGATGACCCTTAGAGTTTGATTTTCAAAAGATTGTGATATTTAACCAAACATTTCTAAGAAACTTTTAAACCCCTAAGACCTTGATTCTCTGGACGTCCCAAAACAGCACTAAATATGTAAGAAATTTGTAAAAATCAAGAAAGATTCACTTTTTACTCACATAAATTATTAGCCACGAAGCCCTCGCTCATAGCAGACAACAGGGGTCTTTCCGTCCTCACTCCTTGGCATGTGAATTCATTTTTGATATTTTGTTCAGTTCCTGGTACTTTAATTTTTGCGGTGGTCATGTTGAGCTTCTGTCCGTTCTCAAACCAGGTGAAGTTCCACTCTCTGCCATCAGAGATGTTACACACGAGGGTCATCTCACCCATAATAATGTCATTCAAATCCGTCTCCAAATTCAGTTCTGCGACTGGAAGATCTTAGAGAACAGAGAAGTGATTTTTTTTAAATATACACGCATCAATGTGTAAATACGTTGTGCATCTAAAAACAATAATATTCCACAGAGACCAAAATATGCATACAACAATGTGATTTGTTCAAATAAATAAACCAATTTTAAGCAAGTACATATCTTTTTTTAATTCACCTTACCTAGGACTTTTATTTTCTTTGTTTTGCTTTTTGTGGTTTCAACCTTTCTGACCTTCAGCTCAGCTTGACATGCGTATTCTCCGGCATGTTTTGACTTAACGGTGAATGTGAGAGTGTTGCTTTTTTCCCCGGGCTCAATTTTCTGTGAAGGTTTGAACCACTTATAGCTCCAGGCTTCAGATACATTTCCAATCTTACATTGCAAAGACATTTCCTCATGAGGAAACACTTCAGTCCATTCTGAGTAAACATGTGGTTCTGGGCGATCTAAAAAAGATGTGAAAATGGAAGTGTAAGTAAACACGTAAAACAGTCACTGACACTAGATTACTCAGGTTTGAAGACAAACTTGGATGTTGGCTTATAAATGTGCCGTTTTTAAAGCAAAATAGATGCTTCCAAGTTCCATTGTTTGTTTCCCCATGTCGATATGAGTGATATAAATCAACCCCCATGTCTCTATGGTTTTCCTTAGCTGAGAAAGTGTTATGTCAAGTTGGTTGCTAGGATAAACAATCTGGTTGTTATGGAGGGTCAAGTAACATAATAAATGGTCCATTTGTCAATAAAAGTTACATAAACAAACCAATATGTCTTTATTATTTACCAAAGCTAAGATAGAGTACAGAAAAGTATCTAGGGTAAACAGTTTGGTTGCTAGGGAGCTATCAGCGGTACCAAAATTATAATTAAAATAAGCAAACCCCCATTTCTCTGTGATGTTTCATCTTGGAGATTTTTTCGTAGCCGTTTCCCATTTATTCTCAACGGCCATTATAAGGCAATGGTGAATATTTAATACTTTTGCACAGTGGTGGGTTGTTCTTGAACAGACAAGTGTGGTCAGTTTGAAGTAACTGCGAGGTTCTCAGTTTGATTTTTACAAAGTTTGACCCCAATGGGATAATTCCAAGCATTCTCAGCGATCTACCAGAATTCCTTTAGAAGTAATTAGTGAGTTTGAGCAACAGTTATCAAACCATTTCTATGAGACATTGGATACTTGTAAAGAAGCAGTAGGTTCCATGAATGCTAGTAAGAATCATACAAAGGAAACAACCCAAATCGAAATATTTATAATATTCAAAACAATTCTTCATTCAAGTAAATGGAACACGTCCACATTGGACGGACGTATCTTAATTCACATTTGAACTAGATGACAATAAGTTAAGGCCTCTAAACACTGATCTGAATGGAGATGGGCACAAATCTGCAATGACGCTCCCTGCCTGAAGATGGCGTTTGTGGTACAACAAATGCACTCTGCCCCTCACAGGGAAATGGCGAGGGAAGACAACGACAGAAAAGACATCAAAGAACACATCGAAAAATGCGGGTAAATGATGACTTTCCTGTTTCCTGTGCGAATTCGCTATGAAAATGTGGGATGAGCTCCAATAACCGGCACTTCTACATCATCAAAAGAGCAGCTTTCATTGGTCATCCTCAATGTGAAAAACGGATACATTGTGGCAGTGTGAAATTCTTTTTCGTTGGCACCACTTGTTCGGTCAGATGTGTGTTGGTGCCCAAGGTTTTCGATCGAGACGAGTTGTCTCACAAAACTTCGGACCAAAAATGTGGATTGTTGTGAAGAGGTCTTTACCGCACTAACTCAACTCAATTATCAGTAGGCGGGGCAGGAATCTTCTGGATTATATAATATATAAAAATAGAAAAAATAATAGAAAAAAAAGAAGAAAAAACTCACTGTGTACATAGACTTGTAGAGTCTGACTCTTCACAGTGAAATTTCCCCTCGTTGCTTTGCAGAGATATCCCCCAGTGTTCTTGGGAGATGCTGAGGTGATGTGCATTTGAAAACCAGTTGCCAGTATTCTGTTATTTTTGGCTTGGTCGGATTCTTCAAACCAAGTGTACTGCCAGCCAACACCAGTCATGTTACAGCTAAGACTAATGTCCTCTCCTGTGTAGAAGGGCTCAAACCATTGACGTTTTCTGATGGTTGGCTGTGGTGTATCTCCTAGGAGTTGAAAGAGTAGGTTAAATTAGTTTAATCTCTTAAAAAAAACATAATAAAATTGCATTTGCAATTTTTTCTCTTTGTCTAAACCATGCCGCCCACTGCCTGTGCTAAAATTAACTCAACCTGCCAGTTCCTGTGTAAGCTGCATATTTTTTTTATTGCTATTCGTTTTAAAACCACCCATGCACTGGTGTGAAATTTAAAATGAGTATAAAAAATCTCTCTATATATATATACGTATTTCATTTCAGATTAGCGCTATAGCTGGTCACCATGGGGAACATATATTTAAATGAGCAGGTAACGCAACTAAGCATTAAATTCTGTCTGGGATTGCTTTTTCACATTTCAAATAAAGAAGGACGAATAAAGAAGCTGACTTTTGATAGGCAAAGGAGAAGAGGCAAAGGAGAAGCTTCTGATGCTGTGGGGAACTGAAAAGCTAGCTTTAAACGAAGAAAAGCAATGTTACTAAAGACATTTTAAACTTATTTTTTCCCCCTACAATTCAGAGAAAATAACATCAACATAAACTTTTAAAAACAATCCTAGACTTAGTTTGTTACAGTTGTACATTTGCATAAAATCTGTAGTGTTACATTTGCTGTCTTTGTGACACAGTGTTGGATTTGCATATATGATCACATCTCATTTATTTAACAAGTTTCGGGAGGAGTTTTTAGGACGGGTGGATTCGCTTTAGTTCATTACTGTTTCTGTATATAAACCAATCGAACTACCAATTCAAACAACCCTGCCTTCAACCCCTTCGCCACAGTTGGGTTTCGGTTCTAGACCTGGCGCCTAGTGTTTCCTCATAATGCTTGCCAAAAATCTGCATTGGTTCGCTGGTTTGACCCATGGAGATCTTTGAACATATAAGAGCTGCTGGAACAATAAAGCTAGACGGAAAGTTTCAGGGCTCAAGTTGCACTTGTTTAATATATTTTAAAAATGCTTTAAAATCAAAGCTACAACTTGCTACAAAAAAACAACAACAACAAAAAAAAAAACTAAACAACCGGAGCATATTCTGAAAGAGTGGGTAACAAGCAGTGAGTCAGTAATGTTTTAATCTCCATTTTACACATTCACTCTCACACCAAGTCATGCAGAAGCTCATCCAGGAAGTTTTAAAACATTAAATCTCAATTACAACATGGTGCCACTGCAATACAAATATAGAAGGTAAAAATGTGGAAAACTTACCTCGAACATTGATCAAAACTGAAGTACTGTTCGAAGTCTCTACTCTGTTTTGAAGAACTCCTTTGCATTTATAATCTCCAGAATCCCTCTCTGCAGCAGATTGGATTTCTAGTTGAGATCCTGATTCCGGCAGCTTTGTCTTGCCTTTAAACCACGCAAAGATCCAGCCTTCTGGTCGGCCCTGGAGCTCACACTTCAGAGTGATCTTCTCAGTGACGTACAGATCTGTCCATTCTGGTTTAGGGAGCGATGCAGTGGGGATGGCTGCATGTGTTCAACAAGGTTATTGATAAACTTGAATGTTTTCTCAATCATATATGAAGGTCAAGGAAGTGAAGGCTGTAAAACTCCAAGATGTTTATTTGTAAAGCATGTGTGTCTGGAGAAACCTCATCTTTACAGAAACCTTCGTTTACGCACATTTTATAAGATTTTTTAAGGTTAACTTTTTAAATAAATATATATATGTATAAATAAATGGTAGTGTGCTTAACTTACCTCGAACATTTATTGAAACTGAAGCACTGTTTGAAGTCTCTACTCTGTCTCGAAGAACTCCTTTGCATTTATAATCTCCAGAATCCCTCTCTGCAGCAGATTGGATTTCTAGTTGAGATCTTGATTCCGCCAGCTTCGTTTTGCCTTTAAACCACGCAAAGATCCAGCCTTCTGGTCGGCCCTGGAGCTCACACTTCAGAATGATCTTCTCAGTGACGTACGGATCTGTCCGCACTGGTTTAGGCAGGGATGCAATGGGGATGGCTGCATGTGTTGAATAAAATTAATTAATGAGACACAGCTTTCCATTTGAATACTGGATTAATCTATACATATTTTAATCAGAATTCTCTCTCTCTCTCTCTCTCTTTCTCTCTCTCTCTCTCTCTCTCTCTCTCTCTCTCTCTCTCTCTCTCTCTCTCTCTCTATATATATATATATATATATATATATATATATATATATATATATATATATATACAAACACAGTGCGCTTAACTTACCTTGGACATTTATGGAAACTGAAGTACTGTTTGAAGTCTCTACTCTGTTTTGAAGAACTCCTTTGCATTTATATTCTCCAGAATCCCTCTCTGCAGCAGATTGGATTTCTAGTTGAGATCCTGATTCCGTCAGCTTCATCTCGCCTTTAAACCATGTGAAGATCCAGCCTTCTGGTCTGCCCTGGACCTCACACTTCAGAGTGATCTTCTCAGTGACGTACAGATCTGTCCGCACTGGTTTAGGCAGGGATACAGCAGGGATGGCTGCATGTGTTAAGAATAGTTTAGTTAGTATCTATATTAGCAAAAATAGGAAAAGTATGGAA
Organism: Danionella cerebrum; assembly: GCA_007224835.1. Taxonomy (NCBI): domain Eukaryota; kingdom Metazoa; phylum Chordata; class Actinopteri; order Cypriniformes; family Danionidae; genus Danionella; species Danionella cerebrum. Next base: position 84,477 of record SRMA01026572.1, read on the forward strand.
TAAATATGGATAGTCTATTATGGTTTATTGAATTGCTTCTTGTCTAACCCGGACCAATGGCATTAGATAAAGGTGCGGGACTCTCAAACTAGGGCTGGGCGGTATGGCCAAAAATTACAATTTTATCCCACCCCAAAAAAAAAAAAAAAATCAATATACATTTAAATCACTTTTTTCCACCCCCATTTTAAAATCAGTCTGCAGATAACAAAGAAAATGCTCAAAATTAACTATAACTTTGATAATAATACTATTAATAGTGCTGTGATAATATTAAACAATATATTTTAGTCTAATTGTTATTTTGTTTTCAAATAAATTAAATCGAAACACAAAATACAATGTCTATTTTATTAATAATAATGAATGGACAAGTGTCACTAAAAGGCATCCTCGAGAACACTGCAGAACGGTTGTGCGCATGTGCACACAAATATCTTTCGTCAACTCTCTTTAAAACATTTGATTTATTAATTTCCTGTAAGTTTGAGTATTTTGGTTTAGATATACATGGAGCGTATATGTTTTATTTGTGATTTCGTGGCAAGCATACATTGAATTTTAGTGAGGGTCAGGTAAATCTAACAGAGGAGTAAAACCTAACCTTGTATTGCAGTGGCGTGGAATCGGTGCCGCAGAGCGATGGGGATATAAACAGGGAGTAAGATATTGAGTCGCTCTGTTAAAACTCCTGCTGCGCATCGCTGCCATTGTTTGTGTATCTTAGGTGAAGTTAAGAGGTGAGTCGCACACATTATATGGAGGCTCAGTGGGCGAGTGTGCATTCTACGGAAACGAGGCACCGTTTGCTTATTTTGTCAAAGATAAAAATCGTTTTGCATTCAAGCACATCGATGTATACCACAGAATCGAGTTAATCGATAAAATCTTTTTTTTCCGCCCTACCTCAAACTACAAAAAAAATGTGTGTATGCGTGTGTGAGCATTTGTTAAAACACCCACTCCCCCACAACAAATACCCCCCGGAGGAAGGTGACTTCACTTGCCACGCAGCTCATAAAGGGTTTCTGCTTCTCTGATTTCAACGGGAAACTTGAGACTTTTAAAAAATGTGATGAAATCGCAGAAATATGCCAGCTGCACACCATTCCTTGATAAGATGCATATTTGACACTTAATGTAGAAATATAACTAGTCTGGAAAACGTACCTTGAACATTTATCGAAACGGAAGCACTGTTTGAAGTCTCTACTCTGTTTTGAAGAACTCCTTTGCATTTATAATCTCCAGAATCCCTCTCTGCAGCAGATTGGATTTCTAGTTGAGATCCTGATTCCGGCAGCTTTGTCTCGCCTTTAAACCACGCAAAGATCCAGCCTTCTGGTCGGCCCTGGAGCTCACACTTCAGAGTGATCTTCTCAGTGACGTACAGATCTGTCCGCAATGGTTTAGACAGGGATGCAGTGGGGATGGCTGCATGTGTTCAACAAAAAAGAAATTAAAAACATAGATATCCACCCCAATCATAAATGGAGATTGTGGAAGTGAAGACTAAATTAATTCATACATATTTTAGATATCATAATCCATTTTATCATAATTCTGCTGCTATCATTATAGGCATTCAAGCTCAATTTAAAAATATATACAAACAGATGGTAGTGTGTTTAGTTTACCTCGAACATTTATCGAAACAGAAGTACTGTTTGAAGTCTCTACTCTGTCTCGAAGAACTCCTTTGCATTCGTAATCTCCTGAATTCGTCAGTTCTGCAGATTGGATTTCTAGTTGAGATCCTGATTCTGTCAGCTTTTTCTTGTCTTTAAACCAAGTGACGACCCAGTCTTCTGACGTGCCCCGAATATCACACTTCAGAGTGATCTTCTCAGTGACGTACAGATCTGTCCGCACTGGTTTAGATAGGGACGCAGTAGGCATAGCTGCATGTGTTCAACAAAATAAATTAGACACATAGCTGTCCATCCCAAACACATATGAAGGCTGTAGAAATAAATGCCCCATATGCCTATTTATAAACCATGCCTGACAAAAAGAAACCCAAATACATTTCTGGGTTCATTTATAGACATTTTATAACTTTCTTTTGTAACTCAAAAACCATACCTCGAACATTTATCGAAACTGAAGTACTGTTCGAAGTCTCTACTCTGTGTAGAAGAACTCCTTTGCATTTATATTCTCCGGAATCCCACTCTGCAGCAGATTGGATTTCTAGTTGAGATCTTGATTCTGTCATCTTCATCTCGCCTTTAAACCATGTGAAGATCCAGCCTTCTGGTCTGCCCTGGAGCTCACACTTCAGAGTGGTCTTCTCAGTGACGTACAGATCTGTTAGCATTGGTTTAGGGAGCGATGCAGTGGGGATGGCTGCATGTGTTGAACAAAATAAAATTAAAAAAAGATGTATATCCAAATCATATAAGGAGACTGTGGAAGACTGAATTAATGTACATATATTTTATACCTCAATCCTTTTTATCATAATTATGCTGCTATCATCATAGGCATTTACGCTCAACATATACACCTGGCGACTTATCAGGCTGTGCGTTCAGCCGGTGAGAGGGGATTCACACCGTTTCAGCGCATGGAAAAAGTGGGACTATTTCCCTTTGACTGGAGCAGCGATGGACACCAGCGATCACCGAAAGAGCTCAGAAGGTGCCCACCGACCGGGTCTGGAGTGTCGCCGCTGGACCAGCTGAGTCACTGGGATTGGCTAGTTTCAAGACCCCCTGAAGAGCGTGCAGGGCGCTGGACCACTCATTTTCTGACAAGGAGTCAATGACAGGGCACATGGCTACAGTCACCTCGAAGCCCGGAGCATGGCGCCAATACTACGAGATCCCACACCTCTTGTCCAGGAACCCACATGCCACTGCACTATACCGGGTTCAGGCACCCTGGAGTACTCACAGCGTACTACTCAGAGCCGCGTTCACTTAATCTGCACGGCCAATATATATATATATATATATATACAGTATATGTATATGTGTACAAATAAATGGTATTGTGCTTAACTTACCTCGAACATTGATCAAAACGGAAGCACTGTTTGAAGTCTCTACTCTGTTTTGAAGAACTCCTTTGCATTTATAATCTCCAGAATCCCTCTCTGCAGCAGATTGGATTTCTAGTTGAGATCCTGATTCCGGCAGCTTTGTCTCGCCTTTAAACCACGCAAAGATCCAGCCTTTTGGTCGGCCCTGGAGCTCACACTTCAGAGTGGTCTTCTCAGTGACGTACAGATCTGTTAGCATTGGTTTAGGGAGCGATGCAGTGGGGATGGCTGCATGTGTTGAACAAAATAAAATTAAAAAAAGATGTATATCCAAATCATATAAGGAGACTGTGGAAGACTGAATTAATGTACAAATATTTTATACCTCAATCCTTTTTATCATAATTATGCTGCTATCATCATAGGCATTTACGCTCAACATATACACCTGGCGACTTATCAGGCTGTGCGTTCAGCCGGTGAGAGGGGATTCACACCGTTTCAGTGCATGGAAAAAGTGGGACTATTTCCCTTTGACTGGAGCAGCGATGGACACCAGCGATCACCGAAAGAGCTCAGGAGGTGCCCACCGACCAGGTCTGGAGTGTCGCCGCTGGACCAGCTGAGTCACTGGGATTGGCTAGTTTCAAGACCCCCTGAAGAGCGTGCAGGGCGCTGGACCACTCATTTTCTGACAAGGAGTCAATGACAGGGCACATGGCTACAGTCACCTCGAAGCCCAGAGCATGGCACCAATACTACGAGATCCCACACCTCTTGTCCAGGAACCCACATGCCACTGCACTATACCGGGTTAAGGCACCCTGGAGTACTCACAGCGTACCACTCAGAGCCGCGTTCACTTAATCTGCTCACCACCCTCCCCGACAGAGCTCTGAGTGACTCTTTTTAATAATTTATAGTGGTGCCACATTTTTATTAAAGCGCCCTGCGTGGAATTGAACAGTGCCAGTGTGTCTGTGTCTCTTGCCACCAGCTACAGTATATATACATATACAGATAAATGGTAGTGTGCTTAACTTACCTCGAACATTGATCAAAACTGAGTCACTGTTTGAAGTCTCTACTCTGTTTTGAAGAACTCCTTTGCATTTATAATCTCCAGAATCCCTCTCTGCAGCAGATTGGATTTCTAGTTGAGATCCTGATTCCGTCAGCTTTGTCTTGCCTTTAAACCACGCAAAGATCCAGCCTTCTGGTCGGCCCAGGAGCTCACACTTCAGAGTGATCTTCTCAGTGACAAACAGATCTGTTAGCATTGGTTTAGGCAGGGATACAGCAGGGATGGCTGCATACAGAAAATAAAAACAAAAACAATCAAATCTTCAACTCCTGCATTTATGTTTTGTTCATTATGTTAGCTCCAAGAAACGGTAAATCTCTTAAAAGCGGCAAAAACACTTAAAAGGCACAGAAACGTTTCACTTACCTTTTAAAGTTAATTTATATTCCTCACTTTTTATACAGTCATTGTTGTTTTTAGCTTCACATTCATATTTTCCATTTGCTGTCACGTCTATGCTGGCCTTGTGGTGCCCGAGTAAAGTGGAGTCCTTGTACCAGTCGTACTTTAACTCGGATGGTCCTTCAGAGACCTGACAGAGCAGGGTGACCTTCTCTGACTCGTAGGGCCCCACATGAGACCTGAGAACTATACTTGGCTTGGAAATTTTAACTGCAGTACCTAGCACACAAAAGCAGAAACATTATTACATACTATTTAAAATATTTATAAAAATTAATCCAAAAGCCCATTTCTTCAAGAGACTTACCCTGAGCGATGGTTTGAGGGGTAACTTGCACACAGACCACCGCTGTAATGTACAACAAACACAACAGGATCTCAAATATAAAAGGTGGCAATTTCATGGTGGCAGTATTACAGGATATGCAACTTCTTGTAAAAAAAAAAAACGAATTCGACCCATTCTGTCCATAGGACTTTATATGTATAAATAAAAATAGCATTTAATGCTTGTCCTCAGTCTCTAATGCAACACTTGACTATAAAATATGATTAAGGTAAAAAAAAACTTGCTTTTCAATTGATGTGTAAATCCAAATGTAATGTTTGTTTCGAATACATTTAATAATATCTAAACTTTCTTGCATAAAAAAACATTTTAGCCAAGTCTTTCCTGTCATTCCTGTTACCCTAACCCACCCCCCCCCCCCCTGAAAACCTGGAGAATATCCATAAGTCAGCTTTTCAGCAGGAAGTTTCCCCACTTGGATCTTTAGAAGGCCATGGGAAGAGCAAAAGTACGTTTTCTCAAATTCTTATTTACTTTTTTGAGGATTTTGTGATGATATCTTGGAGCGTCATTTAAAAAATACCATCCTGTTACTCAAATTATTTCAGAGATTTAATTAGTTTTAACTAATTTTAGTTTAATTAGCATAAAATTCACATATTTGGAAAAAACCTGAATTTGCAGAATTTCTATAATCATGTTTTTATATGGCTATTTAGCACGTATTTGCTAAAACTCAGTACTGATACTTAAATAAAAATAAAAAGAGGGATTAATAGCAAGAAAAGTGACACCCATCTTTTGATTATGAATGTAATAAAGTATTTAAAAAAGTTACTTAAGATAGACCAACACCCATTTGGAATACTTATGTATGTTTGCTATTGAAATCTGTTAAAATCAACTAAAAATACCTTTTGAAAAGGTTTGGTGGAATGGCTCATATGATTAAAACCATGGCAAATTAAAAACAATCTTACCTGTTAACAGAATGATTTTAAACCTCTCCATTTGTAGCTGCACTGAAAATCAAGACTTCACTAAACAAACTTGTCTTCTGCAACAAGAAAAGCTTCCTGTTGAAACCACTTTTGATCTGAACCTTACAGGAAATGGTGACGTCTGATCTTTATCCCCATTCAGCTTAAAACCAAAGGTTTGAGTTCACGTTGAGTAAACCTTTGTAATAAGACAACTTTGTTTTATAAACTTTGCAAATCATGCTGTAGACTAGTCTTGTGGTTGTAACTTAATATGTATTTTAGCTTCAGATCTATAGTGTTTTATTTTAGAGCTGTAAAAGGTTATAATGTATAAAAGCTGCAGTTTTGATCTAATTCTGATCTGCAACACTGTTTTGGATTATTCTTGTTTAGTAACATTTGCCATTGTTTCAAAGAACTGTTGAGTGTGCATTGTTGTTGAACTTCCTTTCATATTTAGTTTGATTTATTATAGACCAAGTTGCATGCCATTGACAAACACATGCACAGTATATGCTGTTAGGGTATTTAACCCCTGTTGATTTTGAACATTTTCCAAATAAATAATCAGTCTATATGCGTATATATACTCAACTAATATACTCAAATATTATTATAAATAAACTTACTGGAAAGAACAGAGTTAATCATGTCAAACCTTGTAACTTTAAAGAGTTTCTATGGATTTTTGAGTAGCTTTCATGCAATTCACAACAAAGATCTATGTGTGAAGAACATCAGGTTTTTTATGTTTTTAAGCCTTAATTTTAGATAAGACAGGGAAGGAGGAAAGGAAACAAAGTGAGACAGAGAGAGGCCATATAAACACGTACCCGGATTTTTCTCACATGTGTACAGATAAAAAACCTGTGTCTACACAAAAAATGCATTCCCACAGCCACTCAAACACCCCTGAAATGCTGTAATGACCATAACAACAGGTGTCAGTTGATTCAAGGCATTTTTAAAATTATTATTCACCACTGTGTGTGCAAAAACATAAGTGCCTCTGTGTTTGTGAACATCTAGTTTGAGATTTAAATATAAAAGTGTTTTGTGAATAAACTGAGTTGACTCAGAATCCCTAAAATGACTTGAACTGATATAAATCTTTTCACTAGTATGTTGTGATGTAAGAACGTACTAAGCCCCTCATTTTTTTAATCAATAAATGCACCCAAAAAACAAGTTCAAAACAATGAGAATACTGTATAAAACAATAGGCAAACCTCTCCTCCAAGTATTTTTTGAGCCAATGTGCTTTTTTGTGCCAGAACTTTGAAAAACATCAGCCATATCACGTCTTATACTTCCAAAAGTTATCTCTTCTTTTTACCACTAGATGGGACTGATTTGGGGTCTGAAACTGAAAGACATTGCGTATTTTCTCAGATTTCATTTTGAAGTACCTTGCAAATTATGTGTCATAACTCTCGTAATGTTCGTTTAAAACGTTGGAAATATCAAAACTAATAACCTTTTTGAAACCTGCACATTATATTTGAAACCAAGATTAAACAATATGTGGGTTGCGCCACTCCTAATGCAAAACAGCCGCTGTGATTGGCACACGCACTGTAGAGACTTCTATGGGTTAAGACATTGTGGGTATGTTCAGTAAAACACTTTGAATGTATCATTAAGTGCCTAATGTTCCTTTTCTATGCCTTCTCTTTCTCCCTGTGCACTCAATATGTTAAATGAGACGATCTCAGTTCACAATGACCAACTGTGAGGGGTATCTCCTGTTTGGAATTTTCGGCAAAAGATTGGTAGTGAAAATAAAAACAGTGGATTAAAAAAGGTTTTAAATCCATTTTATTAATGTCATTGGTGACTCATTAAGATTTTTGCAGTTTGAAACACAATAAAACATTCTATTCACAATATGAGTTTATTTTGCATTTTGGAACCAACCCCTTCAAATATCTTAGCACTTTGCTGTGAAGTCTGATTGGCATCCAATAAAACACATTTGGAATGGGTGATAGAGGAACTATGAACCAGCTCTTCATATCAGGTTTATCATGAGACCCACCTTGAGGTACTTAGTTGCCAGATCCAGCCATACAAGTTCACAGGTGCATGTACCATCAAATAATCCTTACATAGCGATAACTGATCAAATTATTCTCGTCAACAATCAATGTCTCAGATCAAGAGCAGAGAATGCCCATTGACCACTAGTCCAGGACAACAATATCCCACTTTTGTCAGCGGAAGGGCTGAAGAAAATGTAAAGATTGAAGAAGTACACATCTTTTTAAGAGTCTTTAAGTCTGTCCTTGGTTCATGTCCTGAATAATCTTGGCCTCAATTGTTATCTATGGTATGCCCTTCCAAAGATAATTGGTTTATTGATTCAGAATTGACTAGATTATCTCCCAACCCCATCGATTGGATCTTATGTAAATGACTTTTGTTGTGACATTTTCACCTCATCTAATTTGAAACTGTAAGTAAAAACATTAAACCCTCAGTATTTTTGTTCATAAATCACTGCACAAAACCCATGTTTATGCTTTTATTTGAAAAAAAAAAAACTGTTATCGGCATAGGCAACTAGAAACGTAAGCAATACAAAACTATTTTATTCTCTTTTAAATGATTCTGTTGCTTTTAAGCAAAGGTACTATTGCAAAGTGTTTGGCCTTTGTTGAACAAATGAATCTCAGAGTCTTGTTGTGCACTTGTCCAACCATCCTCCAGAATCACTGTAAACATCTAAAGGAGAAACAGACAAGAGGAAGCGTCAAATTACCCAGAATGCAACTACAGTATTACCACAACACAAATACAAAAGCTGTCATTTGTAAAAAAATAAATAAATAAACCAGGTCTGTTTTGAGCCTACGAGTCCCTGCTTATCCATGCATGTTTATAATGTCTCAGATTTACCGCCATAGCTTCCGTTCTGCACCACTCTGTACCCCAACAAGTTTAAACATTTTGTGAAAGCCAATTACCTCAAAACATTTCAGTCGACAAGCCGTGATAGTGCTGAAAAAATAGGATTTGACTAGCACGAAGACCTGTTCAGGTTTAAAGCAAAGAACACACCACATAGTAGGTACCTGGTGGAGAGCAGACGGGATGTAGACGATCAGTAGGAGACCTTGATGGACAGAGACCAGGGGCCTGGAATCTGTGGTTACACGCTTACTCTATTTGGATCTTGGTTTATTGTCGCCTTCAAAGATCTGCTTCTTTTTTTTTTACCATGGGGTGTTTGCTTTAGTGGACATGCAACCAGACATTGTGCAGAAGGGCGATATGGCTGTGGCATCACATGTTATATGCAAACAAAGGAACCTGATGCAAGAATGATATGTTCCTATCGAGCAAAACGGGGTTCCACCAAATGTATTGTATCAATTTTCAAGAAACATTTTAAAATGTGATAGTTTCCTTTCCACCTTTGAGGTGTTGCTTCTACTGTGCACCCAAGAACTTCTGAAATGTGTCAGCAAACCAAAAATGAAGTGTTACTGTGTGATGTAAAAAAAATTGTCAGCTCGCATGATCATTACTAACATTTGGTTTCTAACAGTTTAAAAATGTGCAAGTGTGCCTATAGTGCTGGCTGCAGAAGGATGTTCACTAATACAAGTCTATGGGGAAAAGCTGAACTTTAAAATTGATTTCCTTAGAAAGTACGGAGTATACACACGGTTTTATTGATTTTTTTAAAGTTAACTATACAGTGAAAAACAAATTCAATCGTTTTTTTTTTATTTCCCCCAATAAAAACTAGGCGGGACCATATGATTGACAGCTATGATCGACAGGATCACTGAACTGAGTTGACTGACTGCTCTTAAAGCGTCGTGAAAAAGATCAGTTAGGCTGCCAACGATCAAATTCAGAAAAGTCGTTCTTAAATTCATATTTATGTTAATAAAATAAGTGTTTAAGAGTCTGTGTGTGAGAGGGGAATGTACAAGGCGACAATCATGATGGTTCCATCCTTATCAGGAAGTTGCATGTGCACATGTGCATCCTGTGAATGGCAGCGCCCAGGTCAGCTCAGTGCTTGCTTCATGTTAGTCCAACGGCAGTGGCCCGTGTCTAGTCATCAGTTTTTTAAATGATCTATTTGGTCACAAATCAAACAACTCCATGAATAAGGCCCTGTCCACATGTACGCATTTTGAAAACGTGGATTTTTTTTAGTGTGTGGTAATACTATTCGTCCAAATGTAAATACAGCATAATTTTCATTTACCTTGCATTTTTGAAAATGACAGTCAAGGTTTACGTGTAGACAGCAAAAATTAGTTTTTTATGTAATTGGAGATTGGGTTTGTTATTTTAGTCATGCCCTGTGCTTGTCATCAATGTTCATCATATGCTTTGTTTACAAAGACCAAGTGTAGTGGCGGATACATAGGATTACATTCATATGTATCCTGTTTATTACTGAACACAAGCACCCGTGTTTTGCCAGCTTTATGCTGAATACTCATTTTGAAAATGGCATGATATGATGCACCCGCCACCTAAGTTTAGGCTTTAGACCACACCACAGCACAGAGACCGCTTTAGAGAAAATCTTAAATGACCTTCATCTTGCATCTGACCAAGAGGATATTTCCCTGTTGGTTTTGCTTGATCTTAGCACTGTATTTGACGCAATTGACCAAACATTTCTGCCAGAGAGACTAGAGAACTACCAGATATCCAGGGACAACTTCTGAGATGGTTTAACTTGTACCTATATGACCGTACTCAGTTTGTAAACATTAATGGGAAATCATAGTATACAATAGCGTTAAAATATGGAGTTACCACAAGGATCAGTCTTAGGCCCAATACTATTCTCTCAAGAATGTTATTAGTACACGAGAATATTATGCTATGCTGATGATGCTCAGCTCTAGATCTCAACAGGACCAAATGATACTTCTAAAATAACAAAGTTACAGATTGTAACCTGATGTAAAAAAATTGGATCAGAGATAACTTTCTAATGCTAAACTCGGATTTCTCATGGGCTCTAAAGAAACAGTTTACCTGGCTTGATTTTCTCTGTGAGGGAACTGACACACTGGCCTCGCCTCTTTGGGTAAAATGGCTTGCAACCTCCCCATATAGCTCCCCACATGAATTGAAATTGCTAGTGTGGGTTTTCTTCAACCAGGAGCTCCAGTTTTCCCACACGTGTGCCCAAAGCTAATCAAAAATTCTAAATTTTAACAAAGATAGTGACACTATCACAAATAAACTCTTAAACATAATTTAAATACTGTTTAACTATGGCCAATTCTGTTCCACAAAACATGCTCGTATTAGAACTAATCTATATTACATCTATATCTGCTTAAAAGCACTACATAAAAAACATTTAACATGACTTGACTTTTAGGTTGACTGTTTGTTGGACCCATCCATACGATGTAGGACCCATCCACATGTACCCAATTATTTTGCAGACAAAATAATGGGGTACATGTCGACTTTTTACGTCCAGTCCGGGGTGTCTGGGCAGGTGTTTTGTCGACTTTTTACGTCCAGTCCGGGGTGTCTGGGCAGGTTTTATAAATTCATGAAAATGTCCAGTGTTCACTCTTTTTTCATAGGACTATTATGCGTGTACGTAAATTTGCCGGTGCTTTGCACAAAATATATTATGGTACTACTTTGTTGCGCGACATAATTACCAAGAGGCTGCCTTGTGCGCGGTTCTGCTCCCCACAGGATGAAGAAAACAACAAAAATTGAAATGATCCTTAGTGTTAAGTGATAATCCTTAGTATCTTTGTGATACTCTTCTATATTTATCTTATTACAGTTACTAAGCGATAAAGTGTTGAAGCTGGATTTCATACTTAGAAAAGTTCAAATATAGAACGTTAATTCATATTATTTAATTTCTTAGAAAGAGTCTAGAGCTATTATTTTGTTACAAGTTTTGGCAGATTTCATTTTAGAAGTTAATTTCGCAACAAAGCGTGTTCATCAACCTCCAAGAATCCGGTCTAAATCTCTGTCTCAAAGCCGTGACGATTGTTCTCTTTTTTGGAAATCAGACTATGGTCACCATAAGTGTTTTAACTTGCAGCACAAAGTGAACCAAGCAACCATCTAAATAAAGATGAAGAACCTGTCTGTCAGTCAGTGAATTTGAGATTTTCTTTCTTTTTAAAGGCCATAAATACCCAATGTTAATTTAAACCTGACAGAATGAGCGGGGTAACCGAGCAGCCGTCATGGAGACATAGCATTCATTCAAGAGGATTTACAAAGACTTTAAAAACCAACTTATTGCATAGTGGGCGTGCTATTAATGGCAAACCCAGAGGGATGGCAATTACTTGGACTTCTCTATTACTTACGTACATGTGTGGAGCATCTTATTTCTTCTCCTTCTCCTCTGGTATGGCCACCTCTGGAGAAAAAAAAAATCTCAAGTTTGAAACTATTGGATACAATCGTTATTATCGTAATGATCATCCTCACAGATTAAGAATAGTCAGCTCTTTATAGACTAGGTAAACAACTCAACTGCTCAGTGACTAAAAAACATCTTTTACTTACGTTTGACTTCTAGCTTACAGGCCACCACAGCCTCACCAAGAGAATTCTTGGCCCGGCAAGTGTAGACACCTCCGTCAAAGCTGGATGGCTTACGAATTTCCAGTGAACACACTCCTTGGTTGTTCATCTGTCTGTATCTGGGATCATCTCCGAGGACCATTTGATTCTTCAACCACTCGATTTTTGGCTGAACACAAATATAAGACATTTCAACGACTTGGACATGCTTCAAAAAGAGAGCGCATTGTTTTCATTTAATCAATGGGGGCACAAGCTACTTGCAAAATGCAAAACATTTGTGAAAATTCTTTAGATGCTTTTGTAGCTTGCAGAACTACACAAATCCAAACGGCACAATAGACTACATACAAGTACATTAATGCTATTATCTTACTCTGATGACTTTCAGTGTAAAAGAAATAAATTGGAGGCTCACTAGAGTTTTGCAGCACCGTTGTACACATGTTAATGTGATATATGTAAATGAAGTGACAAAACTAATAGAGAGGATGGACATCTTCCTAATGTTACATCTGATCATGACCAACACTGATTTAAACCCTCTCCAGATTAAATACAATATATTTCATCTGCTTCTGTAGCTGTAGTAAAGCTATTGTAATATAGTATTGCCGTAAATAGCAGTAATAGAGATGTAAAAGATGTTATTTTCATATATGACTATGGGACAACCCATGAGGATATGAGTCAACTTGATTCTGTAACGGATTATTTGTTCTACATCAAGCAAAGAAGACTCTAGAGCAAGATTTTAGCAGATTACAACAGAAATGTGGCTTTATTTTAACTTAAACCTTCAGCGAAGCTTACATTCTGAGAGAGAGGGAGCGGCAGGGGGAGAGACAAGCAGACTGTGAGATTAGGAATGCACAACCTTTGTCTTACGTTAGATGACAAACATCTACTAGTGTTCAATTGAGGGAGAAACTGGCTTAATTTCTATCTTTTAGTCGATATTTCTGACCGGATGTGAATTTTTAGACACTTCAGTACCTCATAATTATTCAGGATTCTGAGCTCATTTATCCAATGGGAGGGCATGATATATTAATTAATAATGATTCTTGACACATCCTGTCATATCGAAAGACCACATAGTAGTTTGGAGTTGAGTAAGGGTCGCAAATGATTGTTTCCGGGGTGCAAAAGTTCTGGGACTTTCCCTGAGAAGAAGTCAGAGCTAAACAAGAAATAATTTTGAGTTTTAAATAGAAAATATGTCATTTTTTACCAAATATTATCCCATTATAATAATGAGAATCATGGAAAGGTGTGTAGGCTTTTGAGTGACTGAAGACTATACACTAATCCTAATAAGTCCGGAGCCTTTTTGAGCAATTTAGTTGTTTTTGTTACTGCAAAAATGTAAAAAATTGAGAATGAACAGTTTCTATGTTTTATAACAAAAATCAAAAGTGTTGAGACAAAATAAAAAAATTCATGAATCCCCCCAAAAGCAAAGACAAGGTCAAAAAAATGTGAAAATACTATCAAAAAACATGCAAAACTCTCCTCAACCTTAAACATTGTTCTAAGCACTTTTGAGCCATTGCGCTATTTTTGTGCCAGAACTTTCAAAATACAAGCCATATCACAGGCCTTGTACTTCCATTGGTTTTTCCTTTTTTTTACCACTACATGGCACTGATGTAAGGTCTATAAAAGGAAACGAATTGTGCATTTTCTCACAATTTAATTTAAATTACCTTGCAAATTGTGTCATAACTCTTGTAATGTTTGTTTGAACCAAAAAAATCTAAAACCTTTGTGAAACCTACACATTTTATTTTCGAAATCAAAAGTAAACAATTGCTGGTCGCGTCATGAACATCTGCTGTCATTGAGACTTCTAGGCGTTAAATCTGTTGAAATGACTCTTGAACATAGTTAAAGAATTATTATTCACAGTATAATGTAACATGCCTTTGAGTTTGAAACCTTCAAATGTGTTGAGCAGTCTCCATCAGAGCAGTTTAGAGTACCGAACATTTGGACCATCCTAAAAGCTAAGTCATTAGCATTCAACTCAGATTTTGCATCTATAGCAGCTGTTCTTGAAACTTGATGCTCCTTGCCCTCCTTGGAAATGACAGGCTAGCATGGTATACCCATGACGGTTTACCAGCTGGGAACAGTTGTTAGCATGAACCGCAAACCACTTACATGGTTCTTTGAGCAGAGCAATGTTTATGGGCTATTTGTTGAGTTTGAATTCAAGGACACGACTTAAGATACGCTGCCAATGTATTTGTATTATTAACAGCTGTTGGATAGCCTTTCAGAAGTATATTCGTAGCGCCACATCAGCTAATTCATTGTTATTATCATGTTACTACTTTGCTACATTGTCACAAATGTAGAGAAGAAACTTTCAGGATGGTTCTGGTTTGATGGGTCTTACCTTAGGAGTGCCCCGGACTGCACACAGTAGTTTGGCCGTGTATCCCACGGTGGCTGCTCTGTCTTTGAGGGGAGCTGTGAACTTTGGAGCCTCACTGAAATCATGCTCCTTGTACTCTGGGGGTTTATAGATGATACCTACAGGAAAGGGGACAACAACCTCAGCCGGGACTGATAGTTGCACAGATGGTACAGCTATTGAATGACACTTGCTCTGGGGATGCCCTTAAAAGAATAGACTTTCAAATTTAACAGACACACAACTTTATAATAAAAGATTGTCCCCTTCACCTTAAAAAAGAGATGTTAGCCACTATACCATTTTGCAAAATTACCTTCTCACCTGCCTTCGTGGTAGAACAAAGAATTAATTTAGCTTCTACAATACTGAGGTTCCCCATTACCATCTATATAACCAAACATTTAAAACCAGTACCAGCTCGCCATTAATGGAACTTGAAGGCCAAACATGGCCATGCAGGAACAAACTACTAAAAGTTATATCCTTCAGTGAACCTGCCCAAATAAAATCATAAAATTCCAAATAATAATATAATATTTTTGCATGAATAGATTTTCATTTATAATTTTAATTGATGCCAAAATAGTTAAATTATCTGGGAATCTAAGCCCTCTCTACTTCATTGAGTACCCAACTGCTTTCCTGTTATTTTTTATGTTTGTTGATGTAGTCATCAGATGTGTAAGAGAAACACTTTTTAATTGTTAGAGTGCAACATCATGAAAAGATACAAACTCCTGTCCAACAGGAGGTAAATGTGATGGAAATAAGTTCTATTAGCTTTTATTATGTAATTTTAAAAACAAGTATTAAACCAGCATTTAAACACTTAATCAAATCCCATCTTTCACTCATGAACAAAGATGAAATCACGCTTGTGGTAATGTAAGGCAGTTATTTAACATTAAGTCTTTTAACTTACACAAAAATAAATAATTATTAAAGCTGCAAGGAGAGTTAAAAGGGCTGGAGCTCCTCCGGCACCATCGCCAGGCAAATTAAATCATGAAAACCAACCCCATGCAGGGTGGAGCTAATGAATATTTTCTGGTATCATTTTGGTCAATATTTTTGTCAAAATTGGTAAAAAAAAATAAATAAATAAACCTTTCAACATACTCTTCAGAAAAGACTGAAAGAGTTTTGAGGGTAACAGACACAATCTCTCGGACGAGTTTGTTAAAGTATAAAATGTGCAGATGAGATGTGTAATTTTTAAAGTTATATTACAAAAAAAAAAATAATAATAATAATAATCTCATTGTGGCCATTGTCTGGCACTACATTAAACACTATAGGTGTGTTCAGACATGGACACTTACACACACTTGGCCAAGTTCATCCTAATCGGTCATTGTATGGCTGAGAAATAACAATAAGCTCCATTGCAAAACATCGAAATTGGGTGGACCTCCGAGAACAAATTGTTCACCGAAATCCAAATTCCATAGGCCTTTAGATGACATTGGTTGAGTTTGATGGTGATCAAATAAAATCTCTAGGAGGAGTTCGCTAAAGTCCTGACAATATTAAATTTGACTTCCTCTTGGTTTTGAAAACTTGCTCCGATTGATTTTATTTGTAGATCTTTGTAGGACGCATCTAAACGGTGCATTTGAAGGACCCTTCGATCTTTGGCAAAATAAGACAGACTTCGCCCAGCGTTGTGAGTGGCCCTAACATACGCACCCGGGATGACTTTTAACACTCTTAACATTTTATGTCTGAGTTATTAACTTCTTTTTTATTTTTGACTTTTGAAAGTCTCTTTTTGTAGAATAGCCAATTTCCTGTCGATTGTGGAAATGCAACCCATATTACTTATATTTAAGTCTTGTTACCCTACACAACTGTACCCTACACAACTGGGCCAATTTTTGTTTGCGTACAACAAATGGAGATTGCAATGTAACTGAAACGCATTAGGCGGCTCAATAGAGCCATTTTGGTTCTTTTCAACCCAAATTCAGATGTAAATACTCAACAGTTCTGACGTGTGTTTGAATATTCGAGCATGTTTAGGCTCTCAAAATGCACAGAAAGCCACAAAACAAAAATCCTCTGAGCAATTATAATAGAGTTCTAAGCATGTTTGATGAAACATGAAAACCAAGTTTGAAAAGCCTTGCTTCATTTTTAATTTTGGTTAAATGCAAATGTATTTAAGGTAAAGTTACCTCCTCGTTTACAGATGTAGAGTTTGGCTAAAGCCAAGGCAGAACATTTTGTAACATTTGCACCAACCTGGAACCCAGAACAAGTTGTTCATTTTTACGTTTCTCAATGATACGTTTTCACTCAAGAAATCAGAGTTAGTTATTAACAGTTTGTTTGAATCACCTTGATGTTAGCATGATGCTAAACATTTTAAGCAAGGCTATGCAGCAATCAACCCAACCTGCTAAAATGCCAATAAACACCAAGAATAACAACTTTGAACTTGCAACAGGCTTTTTGCAATAATGGCCTTAGAAAGAAAAGTTACAACACTCTGGAAATTAGGAAACAGGGTGTGATCGTATTCTCAGCTTCTAGTCAGTTTTATAGCACTCATGAGGCTCTCATGTACCTCTTATCCTAGGAATGAGGACTGCCTAAGGAACGCTCTAAGGAAAGCCAAATATTATCTCCACCCATAAAGAGCTGGTGCTGTGCTGTCAAACTTACATTTTTTAAGTTTGTATTAAAAAATTTGAGTATTAAAGTTAGAGTATCATTTTCTTTGACTCCACCAATCAGATTGCTCACATTAACATGAAATGGTCACATAGAGAGAGAGATGAATACAAATAGGTGTAACAACTCTACCATCTTAGTGATGCTGGAGCATCATCCTGGAGAGATGTTGCTTCTGGTCACTTCTGAAACTTCTTTAAGTTGTTTTTGTGTTTTATTAACTAAGAGACATTTATTCATTTTCTCACAAACTACATTACACGATCAGCATCACACGATATAAGAGAAGTCTTAATGCAAATGGTCTCACTACCCCCTAGTGGCTGGATGGTGTAACATGCTCAAATACAAATCAAACTGGACCCTAGCCTTTTTAGCTTTGCAGTTTTAAATTTAGTTCCAATGACAGGCGAAACATATAACCAGCGTCTAGAGAGGTTTTACCTCTTCTTAACCCTTTAACAAAGAAAATGAGCTCCAGAAGCACTTATGAATATTTAAAATAATTAAATTTTTAATTTTAATGTAATTATTTTTAATATTATTAATGTAACAAATTAAATTAAAACAATAAATAAAAAAATCTTTAAATAAAAAATTATTCCAATGCCAAAAATCACTCTTTTCTCTGTGAAACACAGTGAACTCACCTTTCTTCTGAATGTGAGCAGCTTCTTTTGTTACGGCACAACTTTCACTCTTCCCAACCATGTTTTCAGAAAACACTCTGAAGGAGTAAACATTGCCCATCACCAGGTCTGTTACCGTAGCATTCAGCCGGTGGAAGTGCTCAAGAACTGTGAACCAATCCTGTAAAAACACAAAACTCTCTCACTCCTTTGCTTTTCACATGCACAAAAGGGTGAACAAAGATCTGAAATGTGAAATTATTATTAAGGTTTTTTGAAATGTTACAGTGGTATTGTCTGAAAACCCAGAGATATATAGTTGTGCCTGAGCTAAAAATGTGTTGTGTACGAATACATAATGCAATTGCGGAATATATTTAACAATTTCCTATAATATGTAAATTGATATTAATTTTAAACCAGCTTACAACTCTGTGAACGCAAGGTTTAAAAAGATTTAACAGAAAATGCAGCTTTATTTAACTTAAACTTGATATATAAATCAATTAAGCAAACGCTGCTGTGAGAGGGAGAGAAAGTAGTGAAAATAAGGAGAGAAGTTATCAGCTTTATGAGAAAGAGGAGATAAAGAGACTGGGTGCTTTTATTTAAAGAGCTTGTTACTTCCTGGTTGTGATGCATTTCTTGTTATATCTAAGAAACAAACCAGCAAATATGATAATATAGTTTTTATATTACAAAATTAATTTCTATTTGTGAATTTCCTTCCATAGCCTCTGCTGCATAAAATCACCTATTCTTGAAAGAGTTTCCTGTGGATTCCTGTGTGGTTCTGTTTTAGGGGCTTCCTGTTTTATTGTGGTTACTTACTCTTTATGTTTTCTCTTGTGTTTGGTATTATCTTTCTACATTCTTCCCCTGCAGAGGAATTTCTTAGGGTCAGGCTTGACTTTGAATCTAAAAGCTGTAATTGATGCATTATTTCAGAATCCTATTGACATAATTTCCTCACGGATATTAGTATATTAGTATTTTTAATATGAGGAATAATAATTAAAATTATATTAAAATTACAACTTGCATATTCACAGCAAAACAAGTCATGTTTGGGTTTGGGGTTAATTTATGAAATCGTGCAAGGGCTCGGACTCTGTGGTTCGTGGTCATGTGATATGTTTGGATTGTTGAGATGGATGCAAAAAATAGATACAGAGAAGGTGAAACAGAGGCTTGTCTCTGGAAATTACATTTACATTTATGTATTTAGCAGACGCGTTTATCCAAAGCGACAAACATTGGGAGTAAACATCAAGCAGTTTGGTACAAATTACCTGTTGTTTAAATAAATAAATATGTACAAATAGCTATTTCTGAAAAGATGTGTTTGCATGAGTTCATTTGAATAGACTGGAGCTTTTCTGGATTGTCTGCCATTCAAAATTGGGGCTAAAAACATTCGAATTCTCTCAGGCTCGGGTCAGTCCATGTCGAACTAAAGAGGTAATATTTGAGACTGAAAGAACAGCCCTTACATAAATACCCCAAAGAATCTTAGTTTCTTGTGTTAAATTGATCTCCATTTTTTAAATTGCTTCATATAAGAACCAGCTGTATTTTATGCTGACAAACATTTCCAATGAATGGAGTTTTTTTACTCATCTCAACACGTGTTCCCTTGAAGCAGCCTTTCGGTATCACGACTCACATCTTGACAGAGAGAGTTATGATTTGTCATCATGGGGCTTTTTCGATCTGTCAGCACTTTACACAGTCTCAGCCTGATGAAGACCCCAACAAGCCATTTGACCCAGGCCTTGAACACCCAGCTAAAGGCTCACTGATAGACATGTCATGTCCTTATAGAGAGCATCAAGACTCTTCGTTTAGATTTACAAGCTGGGAAACTATATTTAGTGTTGCTTACGGATGACAACATGCCTCCTCAACAAAACAAGGCCAGAGCAAGTTGGCTGTTAGTGTGGTGAGAGAAAGGGATGTGGTTTATGATGCGATAGCAAACACAGTTCAAGCACAAAAGCCTTTTAAAAATCCATTTTGTTACCATTTGAACTCCAGCGTCTTTTATTTGCTCTAATAAATTATCTTTAAAACCATTTTTGTGGCAATGCTTGATATAGTTTTTAGTACAACCCAGCTTCTTTTTTTTTTAACAAGTGTTTTTACACAAAAATTCCACAACTGGTTTTTCAACAGTTTTATGATACAATAATCAAAAATGTTGAGTGATAATAAAATTTCATAAATTCCCCAAAAAGCAAAGACAAGGTTAAAACAATGTGTCCAAAAACATTTTTTTTCCTAAACCAAGTTCCAAGCACTTTTTACTTTTTTGTGCCAGAAAAACACAAGCCATATCATAGGTCTTGTACTTCCAGGGGTTATCCCTTTTTTACCACTAGATGGCACTGATTTGGGGTCTATAAAATAAAGCAATTTACATTGAATTACCAATCAAATTATATGCCATGACTCATGCTTTAATGCTAACCTACACATTAAATTGGAAATTGCAAAATGTTTTTCCTATTCATATTGGCATTTCCATCCAGTAATGTTACAAAATGCGCATAAAAATAAATGTATAGAAATGCAGCTTGCAATTAATGTCAACATACAACAGCCTGTTGCAGTTCCCGACAATATTCTGCGATACCATCCCCTACCCCCCCAAAAAACAAAAGCTGCTCATTTCAATATTTATAACATTTTCATGAATCATGCAAATGCTGGTTTGAATTTTGAACAATTCTGAATGTTCAATTATATTTTCACAACTAGGAGTTAATGTGTTAGACATGTAAACAGTCTTGGTGTCTGAAGATATTTAACCAAATTACTATATTACTTGTGTATAAATGTGATTTATCAATCTGCATCGAGTTACTCACTCCAGTCTTCTTGTCAGCCTTCTGAATGGTGTATCCAGTGATCTCTGTGTTCCCGGTGTCTTTTGGAGCTGTCCATTCCAAAGCTGCATTGAAGCCCCATGTGTCCACAAGCTTGACCGATGCTGGAGGACCAGGCAGATCTACACACAAACATTACAAATGATTTACCCTCCACATTAAGGATCATTTTAAACCTTGAGATCTCACTCTATAAACAGACTCCTTAAAATGAAATGCGGTGACAGAAATAAATAAATCCCAGGAAAAGTGCTGAAATGATCAAAGCATGTCTCACCGACAATCTGAATGATGAGGGTGGTCTTATCCTGGAAGCTGTCGACCTTCACAGTCATCTCATAGCAGCCGGAGTCCTCTCTCTCTGCCTTGCGGATGAACAGGATGCTGTCCTTGTCGCTGTTGCGAACATTTACCTTCTTGGAGTCCAGAGGCTGGCCGTCCTTGGTCCATGAAATCACAGGTTTAGGTTTGCCCTGCACACAGACGAATTATGAGATGTAAAAAGGTATGTAAAATGGATTACGCTGATTTTGTTACATTTTTGCAGCAAATTGTCACATCAACTGTGAGAAAGTAAAAAAAAATGCAGAAAGTCAAATTTTTAATTTTATTCCATTTTATTGAATGAAATTTTGAAGGAAAAAAATTAAAATAACAACCCCATGATGGATGAATGGAGTGATGGAATAACAATAGAATAAAATAGCAAAATAGAACTTAAAATTATAACCATACATTTTCTTTTAGACCCTTTCAAACCACCCAAGGACACTTTACATAGACAATTAAAGCCGCGAGCAGTGATCAAGGGGCTCCAGCACTATATATTAGGGATGCAATCGTACACAAAGCGCACGGTTCGGTACCCACCACTGTTTTAAGACACGGTTTATGATTAGGTTCGGTTCTGATGGCTCAGCAAATTGTATTTATTTTTTTTATTCTTTCTACGGATCGCATGAACAGATAAATAACGGGTGTTTCATAGAATTCCATTTGTTTTACTAAATCAAACATCAAGACACATCTACAAAAAAAATTAACTTTAAATTAAAACAACAAAATAAACAATCATAGCTAGGTGGACATGAGCTTCTTCAGCAGCTCAAATATTGATCCATCACTTTATATGTCATCCATTATATGTCAAAAGATCCAGCACTTTAATATGTTGTATGTATTAAATCATTTGTATGTGTAAGTTAAGTGTACTCACAAAGAACGGGATCACAAGATTGATCTGCGCTCCAACCTGCTTGATGTATTTGGATCTCAGGATTCGAGGCATACGGATCTTAGGCCGATCTAAACATAAAAAAGTTTTATTTTCAAATACTTTTCCAGAACTGAACATATAATTTGAATCAATATTTCCTCACACAAAAAAACTCCTGGGTGAACTCAGGACATATTATTTTGCATTGTCCCTCTGTACCAGACACCAGACAATTGACATCTCTGGTCTAAACCCTCTGATCTCACTTTCCCATGATTAATCCAGACCTCTAAGACTCACTTCCCAGCACTCCAATCCACTGGTTCACTGGTTATCCCCAGAAACACTGGACACCTGTGGAGTGACACGCTGCATTCACATTCATCTCACTTGTTTACCTTATAATAACTGACCCAATTTTCCTAAAGCTCCTGCTTGTACGTGTGAAAACCCAGTACGTGTTCAGTGTCCATGTTCTGGTATGTAATCCTATTGGATGCTATGAATGGATTCCAAGCACATATCGTACACTTAGTCCATATTCATGAAAGTCAAATATTTAGGGTCAAACCAAATGGGGACAGAATGATTTCTGGCCAATGTAAGTCTATGGGAAAAAGAGGAACTTCCTCAGACATTACGTTATTCACACAAACAGTTTTAATAATTTTTTAAATGGTATCTATACAGTGAACAAAGTTCAATTGTTTTATAGTTTTTTTTTTCCAAGTTTATTTTCATGTTGTTGAATTTTCCTCTAAAAAAGGTATGCGGGATCATGTGATTGACAGCTACGCTGAAATGAGTGGACTTTCTGCAGTCAACACTTCATGAGAAAGATCACTTACACTGCCAGCGACCAAATTCCGAGAAGTTATTAACAAATTCTTGTTTCTAGTTTAAAAATAAGTTGTATAAAACAGGTTGCATTAGCAAACCAGACACGAGGCGGAGCTCTGAAATTATGACCATTTCATCCTTATCAGAAAGTTGTAGAGAGCTCCGAAGTGGTTTCATATTAGCCCGCTGGGAGTAGGCGGTGTCACGTTTTTTTTACAGTTTCACCTGTTTCATCATTGTTTCACAATGAGCAAAAGTAGTGAAAAGATCCAGTAACAAAGAACATTTATACAAGAAAATGATTTGAAATTAAATCTTTCTTTTGTTAAGTATCTAGAGTGTGCATGTGACCTAGTTTACTGAATCCTATGACAACACACGATGCATTGTTGTATAACATTGACAATTAGATGTAGCACCTACTGTATTAAATGTGAACACGAATGGTCTAAAGCCATTGTCCCAATGTACATAGTATAGTTAACTGTATAGTTTTTTTTGTTTATAGTAGTTTTTTCTCTTTTTTTAAAAAATATATTGTATTCTATTTCTTTTGTTTCACTGACCATGGCAATAAAAACGATTCTGATTCTGATTCAATGCCCGTTCCTGTGAATGAATGGAAGCAAGGTGAAAAAGGAGTCTCTGCAAGGTGAAGAACATGTTTCCAGAGCCAATGACTTGTGCTTAAACAAGAATGTGTCATGGTACATGTCCAAGATGATGACAAGGAAGTGATTGTACTCTTCTTGTGTTACCGAAATATTGTGATAATCCATTTTTTATGCAGACAGATTTAAGATGGTATAATAGAAAATACAGATTTATTAACTTTAAAACCCTTTGAATGTTAAACAGCTAACAGGGAACAATGGAAATGGGAGGGAAAGGGGAAAGAGAGCCTGAAAGGGTGAAACAGCTCTTTCAAGGCTCAGAAAAAAAGAATGGGAGCGAGATCTACAACACCATAACTTATAGAGCCAAGCTGTGGTGTAACTTCCTGTTTGTGATGTATCTTCTCAGAACAATAGAATTCAAAATATTTTTTTATGACATTTGTCATTTAATTAAGATTTAAGTTCCTTTCCCCCAGTTTCCAAAGCATCAGAAATCCCAAAATTAAAGATCCATCCATCTCCTTTACCCACTCACAGGGGTCTGCTGGGGCAGATCACCAGCACACTTTGGGTGCAAGGTGGAGGGACACCCTGGACGGGTTGCCACTTCATACACAGGGCAATACACACATTCACACTTAAGGGGGATTTACAGTATTATTCAATACTGGGCATTCTAGATGTCTGTGTTCCTTGAGCCAATCCCATTAACAAGATTGGTTGATGGACTGATCCTTCGCACCCTACAATCAAGAAGTTCCCAAAATAGCTCATTGGGTGTCCAATCCAGTTATGCCTAATCTATTGGAGTTAGAACCTCTGCTGACTGGCTTAAATATTTTTTTCTGTTGGATTTTTTTACTAATGAAATTGGTAATGGATTTCTTTTCATTCATTTATCTTCTTACCCGCTGGTTCCCTTCAGGTCACAGGGGGCCGGCTGGTGCCTATTACCAGTTCACTTTGGGTGAGAAGCGGGGGTACACCCTGGACAGGTCGCAAGTCCATCGCGAACCCAACATACACATTTACTCTTAAGGGTAATTTAGATAATTCAATTGACCTGATACATGTTTTTGGGACTGTGGTGGGAACCAGAGTACCCGGAGGAAACCCATGCAATCACTATGAGCACTCCTCCAAAGAGACTCCATCTCAAATAACAAACTGGGTGTTCTGGATGTATGTTGACCAAATCCCATTAGATGGATTGGTTTGTGGACTGTTCCTTCAGACCCTACACTCAAAAAGTTCCCAACAATAGCTCAATATGTATCCCATCCAGTTACGCCTAATCTACTGGAGTTAGAACTTCTGCTGTCTGGTTTAAATATTTTTGAGGTGTGTTGGATTGTTATGCGAATGAAATTGGTAATGGATTTCCAAGTGATTCCAAACTGATTGGCAGTGTAAATACTTGACATGATTTATTACGAATTATGGCAAGGTCAAACTCAATCACTTAAAGTGGCCGAGTGGAAAGGGCAAAGAACCAATCCCTGAACATAAACACCTCTTAACCCTGAACCTCTCATAAAACCCACATATACCAACAAGAGCCTGCCAAATTGATCATTTAACATACAAACTTATGGAAAATACCCAAGTACCCTCACACCTTTTGGAAAGATAGGGAACTGAATGTGTTTACAAGGCTTTTTAGCCCTTAGCTCAGATTGCACTGACAGTTGCAGGACTTCGTGTTTGTAATTTAAATGCTAATGAAAGCTCATGTCGGCACAATCCAAGGGGATTTATAGAGCTACAGCTGTTGAACCCATCGAGGGAAGGAGAGGAAGTTACTTGCCGCAGCTCCTCTCACAGTAGGGAAACACACACTGTCATCTGAGCTTTGCCTATAAGCCTCGTGAGCCAGGGCTCAGAGATTACCCTGAATATGTTTAACACTATGAAGTAATCAGTGTTTGAAGAAATCAGAGCCTGTACAGAAACCAGAGTCACTTTCATGTGTCCCCTATGTTCCAGCAAGCCATAAACACTCACCAATGATCTCTCGAACTGGGACAGGCTGAGGCAGGACCGCAGGCTCACTTTGCCCCCCAACATTAACCGCCAACACGCGAAGGTTAAGGAGGTCCCCAGTTGTCAGGTCTCTGATGACAAACCGATTGGATGTGACAAGCTCAGTACTGGCAGCCACCCATTCAGAAGCTGTGTGGGAAAGAAAATGTATCGAACAAAACATTTCTTGGGAATTACTCAAGACATAAGGATTTGGCGAAGAGAAGGACTCCTAAAAGAGGGTCTATGGTCTCAAATCTGGAAAATTTAAGTTAAATGTGGTACCTCAGACATGACTTAACCCTTGCCTTGAACTACTGCATCATACAATATTTAAAAGACTATTAACCTATTAAATATTTGTTTAGCCATCCCATTGAATTTCCATAGAGGTTAGCAGAGCCTAGACTTACAAATCTAAATGTAGTGTGTATACAAATACAGTGACAGTTGTTTGAAAGTGTCTCTTCCTAATAGGGAAACTTACAGGACCTTGCTATAAATCAGTCTGTGCTGACATTTCTCAGACAGGTGCTATAACAAACTGTCATAGAGCCATTTTTTCTGCAGACACCCGATCTGAATCTACACGGTTCGATTTCAGGTTGAAGGCAGGGTGATTGAGACTCTGATGTAAAGAGCTTATCAGCAGCGGGTACACAGTACATACATCCTTCCTTGCAATATTCCACTGTGTATCCATCCAGCCCAGAGCCAATGTTCTCCGGTGATCTCCACTTGAGGGTAACAGAAGTATCGTTGACATCATCCACACTGAGGTCCTGAGGGGCACCCGGGGGCACTGTGGTTTAGAGACATGCATGAAAGGAAATATTTAAATGCATGTATTAAAAGACGTAGGTGGATAGATCTGTACCTGGTAGAGGTGTTAGGTAAATTAGTCAATTTATTGGGGTGGATTCAATTTAGTGACTGCAAGACATGAATGGTTTTGGGAGATAAATGGATGTACTGGGTTAATGGGCTAACTTACATAAGAGAATTAACCGTGTGGATTGTGGATGGACAGATAACTGGTTGAGACTGCCTGGATGGGTGGATGGATCAGTAGAAGTATATAGAAGTAGAAGAATGGATAGTTGATTTGGCCAAATGAACAAAAAAATTCAAGTCTCCATTGGAATCTGTTGTATAGATGGATGGATGTGTGGGTGGATGGATGGATGGATGTTGAATTTGATTGATGGATGGATTTTACTGGTAATTTTGGGTAGTGAAAAAAAATATTAATGATAGGAATGAATTGGATGGATGTATTTGATTTATGATTGGGCAAATTAATAAAGGATGCATGGATTGGTTGGAACCAATTTAATGGACAGATGGATAGAAGAAAGGATGGCTGGATGAGAGGATGTTTTAGATTATTGACAGGTCTTTGGATTGAATTTGTGTTGAAGGGTGGATTTTGAGAAATGAAAAGCATTGATTGGATGGATGTCTTATATAGATTATTGATAAGGTAACTGGATTGATTTTGATGGATGGATTTGATTGGTGGTTTGGGCAAATGAAAAAAAGGATTCGGTGATTGGTTGGAATCAAATGGATGGATGGACTTGATTGGTGGTTTTGGACAAGTAAAAAAAGGATTGGATGGATTTGATTGGTAGTTTGGGCAAATGGAAAAAAAGGATTCAGTTATTGGTTGGAATCAAATGGATGGATGGATTTGATTGGTGGTGTGGGCAAAATTAAAAAAAGGATTTGTGGATTGATTGGAATCAAATGGATGGATGGTTAGATGGATAATGGCTGGAATGATCCAATTCTTAACCTGCAGGAGGAGGGGGTGTAGGTGCTTTAGGTGGCTCTTCCACAGGTTCAGGCACAGATTCAACAGGAACAGCTGAGGATTGATCACACGTTCAGTTAAACGTTGATAATCAAATCAACTTAAATCTGGATATAATATTTAAAATAAATAGTATGGGATTAAATTGATTAAATTATCATTTACCCTCAACTGGAGCATCAGTGGGAGGAGGAGCTTCTTCCGCTGGGCCTTAAAAAGAAAACCCATTACATTTGAGGCACAATTTCATTGGCTCAGTTCCACTTAAGATAAAAATGCTACACTAGAATTTTTTTTGAATAAGCAATGTCATGGAAATTTAATGTCATGGAAATTACATACTATAAAAACATCAGCCACAGACACATCAGCTTCTGTCACAGAAACTGAGGTTAACAAAGAGTCTGGTAGAGTCATCAAAATGCAGCGGCACACTCTTCAACCGCAGACCAGATGCACCCATCATTAAAGATTGCTGGATTATTAAAAATGGAAATCCAAAAAAAAACCACACAAAAAACGTGTCAGGCAAAGCCACATGTGTTGGTTAGTTGGAGAACTGAGAACTTAGCAGTGACAAGCTTAGAAGTGTAAGCTTTGGCAGCAATCATTTGTCAGAAGATGACAAAGCATAGATTAATAATAACTTGCATTAACCAATCTGCAAAATAACAAAGAGTCGCACAGACAAGGTTAAAAAAGATAAAATACTGAAACTGAAATAATGACTAAAAACTTAAATAACACAGAAGTAAAAGTAGAAAAAAGGAATCCTTGGCTGAATTCTAAAGGTGGAGCGTTCCAGAGATACAGAAAGGGGACATTGGAACCATCAACACCCTTTGGTCAATTAACCTTATTGATTAAAAGTTAATTCTGGTAAAGCTAGGCCAATTGGTGATTTGTAGACACGCATTAAAATCCACTGTGCAGTAGCCAGTGAACATTAATTAAATGATATGTGATCTTCTTTGCTTGAATTAGTTCTTATTGCAAGAGTGGTAGGTGAGTATATAAATGTCGAGAAACAGACATTACACACATTACAATGGGGAATACAGAACTGAAAAAGATAGAAGGTGTAGTAGCTTGAACAGCATCAATGGTTCTTATGTTGGTTTGGTAAATACAGAACAGTGATAATAAGCTTAAAAGCCTCTACACACTGATCCAAATCACTAACACGCTTTCACCACTACCGCGCTTTGTTACCAGGTGGCATGTGGCGTAGTGGTGGAGTTGGTCGACGTATAACTGGAAGGCTGGTTCGATTCCTGCTAGGTCCATTGTGCCGTTGTGGCCTTGGGCAAGCCACTTCACCCGTATTGCCCTGTATGGATGTGTTTGACTGTTGGGGTGTGTTTGATGGTGGCAGGAGGCACAAAATGGCAGCCGCATTCTCTCAGATTGACAGCTTAAAATTCTCAAGCACTGGGACATACTGCCTCTACATATACAGCCCATGGGGTGCATCTGGCATGCCAAAGGGTCCAATCTCACCCCAAGCAAGTCACCACTACTAGTAAAACTACAAATCATATCATGACCCATCTAAATGCCAAATTTGCTTAGTAAACATGAATAAGCAAAATAAATAAAACAGGCACAGTGAAGAGTCCTGACAGGAGCAGCGTCCATCTCAAACCTTCCCCGTCAAAGCTCAATAGTTTTACAATCTTCTCTTTTTCTTATGCTGATGTTTCATGGTGTTTCATAAACCTATTTGGTCAATTCCATGCTTATATCTACGAAATAACACAACTTTTAACAAAAGCTTGATATAAAAACTTGTCTGGGAAATGCTAGTATGTTGGGGACACTACCCAGCTCCCATCCCAGTTAACACTGGAGGAAAACAGCCCCCTTTAACTCACCATCCACTCTCAACTTTATTCCAACATAGAAAGCAACACATGAGCCCGAATACAAACGAGGGCATTCATCAAGACGTATGTAAACATTCAAGCATACTTCCATACTTTTATTGTTGACAAGAATTTTGGATATTAGTCATGTGGTATTATCATAGATTGGAAAAATATGACAGACTAGACACAGCCTACTACCACTGGGATAACATGAGGCAACTGTGAGCATAAGTGCCGCCATGACAGTCAGAGAGTGGGTGCACTTGTGGAAAAACTTATAACACATACAAAAGATCATTTTACTTTATAGATAAATTTCGCGAATCACTAAAACCATTTCCGTAATTTCAGAAAAAAATAACTTTAAAGCTTTTTTTTTTCAATAGACTTGTATTGAGCAGAAATCATTCTGCAGCCAGCCATGTGGGGGCGACCGCTGGGGTTTGGCTTGATCCATCGGCCATTTAAGACCAATTCTTAAATTTTAGACTGAGAGAGGGAATCAATGACCCTGGAGCTAACCAAAAACAATGTGGACAATAAGGGTGTCACAGGAAGTGTTCCGAACCACCTTTTGACACAACATATGTTGTGCGGCACATCCCCTTATGGCTAAATATTCCCACCTCAGGGAGCTAAACAACATCCAACCTAATAAAATCTCAGGTAGTTCAGAAAGACCTCTAAATGTGGTTGATCTGTGATCTAAAACCTTTTTAAAAATTATATGAATCCTCAACAATTCTATTAGTAACCACCTTTAGCTACGTCAGGTACAGATATTTTTCTATATGTTTTTAAAATGATAAGCAGTAGGTACCTCCAGGTGCAGGTATTTCAGAGGAGGCTTCTACCTCCGCTGTCGCCTCATCTTCAACAGAAGTTCCTACCGGTGCTGCATCTACTGGTACTGCATCTACAGGCGCTGCTTGTTCCGTGGGAATTTCTTCTGGGGCTGGTTCAACTGGAGAAGCTTCCGCGGGAGCAGCCTCAACCACCGTAGGCTTCTCAGCTGCCTTCTTCGCTGACTTCTTTATGGGAGCCGGTTTGGCGGGCATGATGATTCGGAGGAACTCGGTTTGGAAGAACGCTGACGATCAGGAGGTTGATTTTATACTGAGGCTCTGAGTGTGGGGACTCCTCCTTTCCTTTAAATAGCCCACAGTGAAGCGATGAACCAGCTCTTATTATCCCCCCTCATCACTCACTCCAATGGCCTAGTTCATCATAGCTTAGTCTCACACAGTGTCAGGTGTCATTGAGTAAACATTTCTAGTTTCATATAAATTCATAAGTTTTGGACGCAAAACAAGATCTGCTTCTCCAAATAATATTGGAAACTGACTTTACACGACTTTAAAATACTGTAGTTTTCTTCAATGTCTTTTTAAAAAAGGCCACATAATATTAGCCTAAAATACTAAATGCCTATAGAATTCAAACAAATATTTTCTCACAAATGTTCATGTTTCTTTGTTTACGAATGGGTTTGAGAAGATCTACTTTGTTTTCTTTTGATTTGTTACAATCCAGACCAGTTATCATGTCATGTTTTAGTGTTGATCTTGACCTACAGTCTTGGTCTAAGATATAGAGGTCTTCTCTACACCACATTTTTTTTTTATTACCTGGTGATCATGTAATGCTTTGTCTGAGAAAGACCTTGTTGATGCATCGTAACTACCTTGTGTCTTGCTGCTGTGCTGTTGCCATGAAAAGAAACTCTCTTTCTCAACTACACCTCGGAGCAGAGTTTGTCTGTTTGCAACTTCATTTTAATTAGTGGATTTCAACTTATGTGTGAAAACAATGACCTTTAGCACCTGTTTGGTATAATTTATCACAAACCCTTGATTTACAAAATTCTTGTGCAAGTGTACCTTAAAAAGGCAAAAAGGACTAACACCAAACATAGATTGTATTACATTTGAAAAGCTTAGAAAGGTTGTCTTTTGCTTCAGACAAAAAAATCTAAACGCATCTCCTCTGAGACCATTGAAGCTACAGCTACCAAACTTTTCCAAGATATCCATACTGGTCTGCCTCGAGTAGCTATGTCTTTTTAGACTGGCACCATTAAAATAATTTTGGGGAATTGCTGAGGATTCTGGGAAATTTTCCACTGACTTGACAACATGGGGGCAAATGAGAATCTCAAAGAACCTTCAAACAAAAAACATACCAATCACTGTGCAAAAGTATTTGAACACCAGGCTCTAGAAGGGGTTAAATATTTACCATTGATTTATACATCCCAAAAAAACAATGTCAAGATGAAACATCATAGAGAAATGTGGATTTGGTTGTGTTAATCATACAAACAGCTCCCTAGCAACCAAACTGTATACCCTAGCAACCAAATTTTCTGACCTGTATCTCCCCTTTGGTACATGATAGAGACATGGGGGTTGGTTTAAATAACTTAAGCTGTATTAGGTTCTGAATCTTTGAGAAGATGCAGCCTACCCAGCCTACAGAGGCTATGGCTTTGGAGGATCCTCCAAAAGCTGCATCAACTGTTGGTAAATAAGACGATCTAGCCTCACTCTGACAATGGAGTTTTCAACTCCCCCTTCTACTCATTGCTCCCTATAACATGCACCAATAGTAGGCATACTTAATATCACATTTAGTTCGCTACGAGTGTTAGCGTTATTAACGACATTTTTTAAAATAAATTGTACCATCACTACTAGCATTTAAAGAATTCCTTAAACTACTGTCCTTAAATAAAACATGTTCCTTACATTTTAATGCAAATTCAAATGTATTTGTGCATTATTTTGTGTTGATTCTTTTGAAAAAAGTGTGCAAAGCATCTTGGGATATGTCACGTCACGAAAAATGGTAGCGATACATCCTACAAATTCAGGGGAATAGAGGACGAACTTGAAGGGACCTTCGATCTGAGAGACATGACCCAAACCCACTACATCTAAATGAAATGATTGAACTCCATGTGCCTCTATAAGAGGATAAAATTCTGTCTCTTCACATATTTGGACATCAAACCCATCTTATTCAGCTTGTGATGAATTGCAATACAAGGTTTGTACAAAACATGTATTTATATGTAAAACCAGTACAAGAGACAACTTAATTTCCAGATGGCATGTGTTTATTGAAAGCTTGAGTGAATATTTGATGGATGAAATACTCTCAGCTCAGCGCATGCCTTTATATTAACCACTTTCCAGCAGACAGTTTGCAAAATATAATAATAACAATAATAATAATACAATACAACAGTAACAAAAGTTGTCTCATCATAGGGCCAAATCTTTTCAAAATTAGCTGTGATTGTGGTCGCAGGCGAGTTTCCTATTTACACTGTTTACACATGTACTATACAAAATAGAATGATTTGGAAGAGGAGAAAGCAACATCAATTTCTTTAAAAAATAGGAGAAAACATTATTACTTTAAAATCCCTATGGGTTGTGTAGGTCCAAAATTTCTTCCCGATAAACAATGGTGATTCACATCAACGACACCAAAACACCACCAACCGCTCATCACATACACCATTGCTATCCGTCATTGGTATTGATGACTGAACTAAAAGGAGAACACTGCATGGTTATAAACGTGTAATTAACACTTAATATGAGTTTAAAAAAGTACGCTTTGCATTACGACTCCAGTGGCTCCTTTCAACATTCAGCTTTGTTACTCGTAAACAAGAAGAATTATAAATATATTAAATCAAGACTCCCTTGTAGCTTCTCCGAATGACATCATTGTAACGAAAGACTGCAGATAAGATGAAGCGCAAAGTACTACGATGTAAATATACCTGTATTATGAAGAGAAAAAATGTAAATGGCTTTAGTTTGTGCTAGCCTCCGGATAGGAGACAACCGACCAGCTCGAATCTCAAAGTATAAGCTAGCGTAAAAAAACCAAACGGCACATTTGCTAACATTCTCCAAACAATCCCTTGCAAAACTATTGCAATGTCAGCTTATATTAGGCACATGTTCAAGACAAACATAGCGATTAAGGGAAGTTCATGTTCATACAAGAAGCTCTACTGAGGTACCTTTGATAGTTTGTAGTGGCCTGTCCCAACCTCAAACCAATACCTTGTATGATCCGGAAGAGACAACATTGAGGCAACGTGATCTAGCTCTTGCAGAAAGGCCATAACTGAGAGGACCGTAACCGAACAGGAAAACATTCAGATGACCGCTGTTATATGTGTCTACGCAGGTTGTGTGTTAAGCAGTTGTTTTTGAAAATCCTATTTACATAGCAACTTATTATAAAAGATCTTTAAAAAATGCTACTCTGGATATTTATTTATTTATAAGTGCTATGTCTGAGTATAACTGGTTACTTCAGGGCAAGCACTGGAGTCAGCAAATAGCATCAATGTTCTTTTTTTGGAGAAATTCTGATTTAAATCACCAAATAGACTTAACTTCTTGTTTAGCTCCGCCCCTTTATTAATGTTATAACATTATGCCAGCAATTCACGAGTTCACCACCATTGCTAAGTACAATGCAAGCTGTCTGAACGCTTTATATCTTTGTTATACCCCCAGTGAGGAGTTCTGGGGTAAGTTGGCTTAAATACTATTTTGGGTTGGGGGTTTTCATGGGGAACAGGTGCCATGCCCTAATTGCTTCTCTTTAAATTCATTGAACAATTGTCATAAATGTTATTTTGACTGTTGAATTTTGTGCTGTGATCTAAATTCCCTGTTGGAGTTTACTTCAACGCAATAATGTATATAACGCAAGGTATACGAATGCATTCTATCCATGTATTGCACCCCCCCCCCCAGTGAGAAGTTCAAGGGAGGAAGGTGGATGAATCTCAGACAATGTTAAAACCAAGGTAAAGCTGGCTTAAATGCCATTTTAGCCATGCCCTGAGCGCTTCTCCAGAAATTCATTAGACAATTTTTTTTTGTGAATTTAATGCTCTAATATAAATCCCCCGTTTCAGTTTACTTTCTGTTTAACACCATCTGCTTATTAAAGTTATAACATTATGCACAAGTTGACCACCTGGACCAGTTTTGTAGTATGAAATGGGTATATCCGGACAATGTAAACTTGAGTGAAGGTAAAGCTAGGTAAAGCACAATTTCGGCTTGGCGAATTAATGACATAATCTTCCCGAATGTAGTGCCAAATGTAGTTAAATAAATTGAATTTTATGGAAAAGTTTTTATATAGGCAAAACCTGGACAAAAATGGATCAACAGGTGACTGAACCAGACTTGTGTCACTGCAAAAATGAACAAGATTTCTCCCCTACTGGATGAAAAATGATCCTCATTAGCATGAAATTAATCTTTTTCTTAGCGTTCACGCTGTCACTAAAGGTCACTTTGTCATCGCCAGAGGTTTCGGCTCTCCATTGAAAATGGGATCTGGCTATGTATATCTTGCTCAGCAATCCCGAGTGCATTTGATGCACATAATTGCTGAAAGTAAGGCCTTGCATAAGATTTTCATGCACTGGTAAGAGCACCTGCGTTATTACTTCAGTAGACTGTATCAAGAGGTGTGTCCTACTGTAACAATGCTTGTGGGCACTGAATCACCAATTTCAACCATTTTGCAGATGCTACCATTTGTCAAATTTGCATAAGGCTAAACTTCGTCAATATTTGACAAATTCTGCTATTCATCCTTCAACTGGTTGCTTGAAATCAAATCAAAGTGATCTTGGACAACCAGGCAGTGCTGTTGCTAGAAAGCACCACAAGTGGAACTGCATTCTTCGTAGGTACAGTCCATTTCTTTCAAGTCTCTGTCTGAACAGCCTTACTATGGCACCCCGAAACTGCATAACTACACAAATTTTGAGGTAATACTGGGATATGTTTAATTTGCTATTGCTCTGTTGTGATGCATTGTGCCGGGGATGCATTTTGCATCCACGTGAGTTTGTCAAAACAATGCCATTATCTCTTTGTGTACATTGAGTGATTTGAAGAACGGGGTGTTGGTACGCTTACAATGAGAGCGAATAATAGTCTATTTGTTTGGATGGTACCAGAAGAGTAATGGCGCAATTTTTGTTATTGGATATACCATCTCATCTTTGTAACGGTAAGGTCTCCATGAACTTTCGAAGTATTGCAATCAATCTTGTTTGGTAAAGGGAGGATTAGGTAAGACAACAGTGCAAATTGTTCCAGTTTGGATTTGGTTGTTTCAGTTCATCTGCTTTTCTTTCAGACAGAGATATTCCTCTGCCTTCTGGATCTTGAGTGCTTCTTGAGTCTCACGGGCAAGGGATGCAACGTAGCTGTACAGACCGGTATATTGTAACAGCACAAGCCATAATCAAGCGTTTAACCCTCAGCCTAGAAGATAGTGTTGCCAGAAATGTCCCGTTCTGGTGATTCAATGTAGTTTGCAGACTCCTGGAGTTTCAGCAGCATTGCCATCTGAATCAAAGATAGAGCGACGACACGGTCAATATTTATTCAGATTCCACTCAAAATCCTCAGGCGATGCAAAAACTCACCAATGGATCAGACTCCATAGTAGGCAGAGATGTGACTTTGTCCTCACTAGTCTGCTGTGTTGGAGCAGTGTTTGGTCCAGTGGTCGGTGGAGGGAGGTGAAAGAGTTTGGCTTGGTCTTGGTGAGCAGAAGTCCAGGGCAGAGTATCCCTAACCCATTCCACTGGATCCTCCCAAGCTGATTTCTGACCATGGACCTGTGACAAAGGAATGTTGAAATTGAGTCTACTGAGCCATTTGCACGGATCGAGGAGGGTGTACTGAATGGTTTGGTTTAAAACTGAGTATAGTGGCATCCCTAGCTCAAACAAAACAAAACTTTTTGAGCCTACCGAGTCATTTGCAATGTTTGGAAGGGTCATTAACTGAGCAACAAAGCTCACATAACTATTTTTGAGTTTTTCATTCTCAATTGCTCTTTTTTACTGTGATACTGCGCCATGATTCTATAGCAGCTTATAGTTGAGATATAGACCTTTTTAACATAGAGCAATCAGTCAAGGCCATTTCAGATGAATTTAGATTTGTGAACCTATACAACAATTCTGTATTTATTAAACAATTCTATTCAAACTGCCAATGACAAGTAGTGTGATGCAATGGCAACACAACCAATCCATTAATGACTAATGAGCTCAAGCAATACCATACATCTTGAAACTGTGTACTAGGTCATTTCTGTTGGTCATTGCATATGTTTAGAATCAAAAAGTAGCTCCAACATTAAGAAAGCAAATTAAAACTTGGGCTGGATTAAAAACCTAGTTTTATAACTTTCAAACAACAAAACCCCATGTATAACTTTAAGAAACAGAGTGTTCAGCCATGTTTTATTATATTTTTCTAATTGGCATATATTTGGGGTTAGAATTATTTTAATCTGTTGACAGTATTATTTAGGTTTTTGGTTTACATTGGATTGTTTTATGGTACATTATAAATACAAAACAATGACACTTTTATTGAGTTTCTGTATAATCTTTCAATGCGCTCATTTGTGTTTGTCTGAATTCGCCTTGTTTCAATTTGGAGTTTAGAAAAAATTAGAAACCTTTTATGTTTCTAGAATGTGTTCTTACCTTCACACCATCCTTCGCGCCTTCCTGAAGGTACGGAATTATTGACTGATTCCAGAGGTCAATAAACCAGGAGCGAAACTCTGATAATGAGACTGGACAAGACAGAAAGAAGCAAGGACCTGCATAGATGTAAAAATCAGATCAGTGTTAAAGTCTATCTAGTGTACAGTGGTCAACTCAAAATACAAAACTTTTTTACTTTAATATTCATAAAATGTATGCGTGTTTAATGTCACAGAAAGAAAAAACAATACCTATAAGGAAGTCCGATGTGCTGTGCTTCTCCAAGAACGTATGCAGATGGTACCAGAGTTTGGGAACCCAATCCAAAACATGCAGCAGTTCCTCATTGTGAAATGTGCTCTCTTCTTCTGTCTCTAACAATTTCCGGTGTAAATAGCGCACCAGGAAACCGTTGGCTGGCTCCACATTGTTGGAGAAGGTAACCATTCTTTATATAAACAGAAAGTCGTCAATTAAAAATTTATTTGACATGTTTTTGTTTGTAAAGTAAGTAAAAATGAATGTTAACTTACACAATGATGGGGCAAAGAGGAACTTACCGAAAGCTGAGATGCAATCCATGGTTTGATGACGTTTTTACACACTGATTTGTGGTTCCAATGATGTAGGGACTGAAACAAACATATTAAAAAAGATGAACACAACCAGCTTTTCAAACAAAATCTTACTCTCAATAAGAGAATTATGAGGATGTCAACAACAAAATTAGATAAATACATGCAAAGATTAAGTAATCATAAAGAAAGCTTAGTGTTCATTTGAATATTTGGTTGAAAAAAAATTAAATGGCAAATTTGTTATTTTGAATATATAGGAAAAACATGATTGTTTTGCTCTAATTTAACCAGATAATTGATTAATGGTCATATGACAAATAGTCAAATATTATTAGGGATGAAAGGAACATTTTGAATACTTCCAGATGATGCTTTCAATTTTAGTTGTGAAAGAAATGTTATCGAAATGCAATTAAACTTTCCTTTAGATTAGTTAATGTCTATATAAGTCCCAATTAGTTTTTTGATAAATTGTACAATTTATCTATGAAACTGAAATCAGTTATTTTTTATGAATCCATCATAATTACTATTGGTAGAGTGTTTAGTTTTCAATTGCTCTCTTTTTCCTGTAATACTGCGCCATGATTCTATAGCAATTTAGAGACAATGTATGGACCTTATAATATCTAGAGATTTCTGAACCTATGCAACAGTTCTGTATTTAATAAACAACTTTATCCAAAGCAACATATGTTGCAAATAATAAAGCCATTCAATACGAGCTAGCCCTCTCTTGTATGCAAAAAAATATTGTATTATATTTTTGTAATATGTTTTCTGCTCAAAACAATGTAGAAATATGTTCACACCTTCAAAAATAATAAAAATTAGTTAAAAAAAGTGTTACATTTTTATTGTTCATCATCTGTAAAAAAAAAAAAAAACACTTTTTGAAAATTTAATTTATGAAAGTAAAATAAAACATGGCGAGCATTCGCCATGGCGAGTATGTTGTAGCACTATCGCTTGGCTTCGTCCAAGAATTTAAAATATGTTGTAAAACTAATATAGGGGGAATGTGGTTGGGGTGTTTCAATCACATAGTTCCATTTCCTGTCTTACCATTTGTGATATTTGCAGGTCAGTGCACTGTTAACTAGATCAGTAATGGAAGACGGATCACTTATATCGTCCAATATAATGACCAATGGTACATCTTCCGTTCCACAGTCTCGGTCAATCTGATTGGCCAGATTAGAGAGGTACAGTTGCAGATCCTGAGAGAAAATAAAAAAACAGTTCAGTAAACACATTCTAGCTTTGACTAATTCTCAAAGTGTAGTCTAGCAAGCCCACCTTGCAAGTCTGCTGATGCATGTTGAATTTAGTGATGAGTCCAGGGTTGGGGTCACGTCCACTTCTTTCCAGGAGGTACTCAGCCAACCGAGTGGTTAGATAGCTCTTTCCTGTTCCACTAGGGCCAGAGAGTACCAATCGCCGATGCTTCAGAAGCAGACTGATATAGTGCTGCATCATCGGTTTAGGTATGAGTGTCTCAAACACCAGACTGTCCACACATTTCTCTTTCAAACCTGCAGCAGAGAGATTGCAGAGCACAGACCTCAGAAAGGCTCCAAAATGATAAAACCATCAACTGAAGAAATTCTGTGTTTGTGTTGTTTTAACACGAGGAAGTGTGATTTTAAGCTAATTATGTGTTCTGAACTCATACACTGTGTTCAAGCACGGTATACTATGGTTCAGCTGTCTTTAAGTTTACTACGCTAAGTGCTCAAGCTGCATCTGCACTAATGGAGTGGAGTTCATACATGCTGCATTTGACGGTAATCTGCTGACCTTGTGCCTCCAGGGCTTAAGTCAGTGACAGAACACCCTGAATTTGTAGCAAAAAGGCTGTCAAAATATTAATATAAATCTGTGTTTAAAAGCAACTTAAATGATATCTCTGTCGGCTTGGATTGACCCATTACTTTGCCAGCAAATAGAGATAAAAATGATAGATTTTACGGCACTCAGACATGTGATTTTCATAGAGCTGCAAAATTGTGGGAATTCTTTCTTTCTCTTAAAAAAAAAAGATCCAAAACAAACAAAAAAATTATTTTTTTTTCCAAATTTCACCCAGTTCTAAAGAGCATATGGTCCCCCAAAGCTTCACCCTTCCAGATGCCTTGAGGTTTCTTTACTTTGTTCAAATAAATAATTTGAAAATTTTTGAATAAGTGGTGAGATACTTTTTGGAAAGTGATTAGAAATTAATGGGTGAGCCCAAAATAAATGCAAACATGATGTATTTTGGCTTTTGTTATCAAAAATAAATAACACAGAGAGAACCAAAAATGTCATATTTTGGATTAAAAAGTATAACGTGTATTGTGATGCTGGTGAAGATTTCAGAAAGGACTTAGTATTTGTTATAATAATAAAAAAAACATAATATGACAATAAAAAAAAACAATAATATGATGCTTTTTTTTCTTCTTAAAAAGCATCATAAGCTCAGTTAAATAAGGCTTGCAGGAAATACACAAGAGAGTGGTTAAAAGTGATAGGGACACTGGTACTGGGCAAAACAAACACAACAATAGGGTTAATAAAAATGCTTTAGATGTAATGAGCCAAAGTTTACC
Organism: Danionella cerebrum; assembly: GCA_007224835.1. Classification (NCBI taxonomy): domain Eukaryota; kingdom Metazoa; phylum Chordata; class Actinopteri; order Cypriniformes; family Danionidae; genus Danionella; species Danionella cerebrum. Next base: position 124,515 of record SRMA01026572.1, read on the forward strand.
TTTGAGAGTAACAGTGACGAGTCCAGGGCCTGTTTTCAAAGAATCTGTGGGTGATATTTCAGGGGCTTCAGCTCCCAGTACTCGTCTGCTCTGATTAACACTGTAACTATGTATGGAGTCAACAGACAGACCCATGCTTGCACCCGGGTCCACCTGGGAAATGTAGTCCTGGTGAAGGAGAACATACAGATGAATATTAACTAATGCTCTTGATTCCAAACTAATGTAAAAAACAAATAAAGTGAATACAAATACATGTTGCAGCAATGTATCCAAACAAATGTTTATCATCTCTCCTTGGCTTAAATGAACACTCTTATTTTGCTTTTAAAATGCAATTTATCTCTAATCCAACAGCCCTCCGACACAATGAGCAAACTCATAGTACCATTAGAACACTGGAGTGCTAGTTGCTGGAAATGGGACTCTATACACCTCTGTAGATATTGCACCAAAAACCAGATTTGCAACTAGAATAGTCCTTTACCACATTAATACTGTATTTCAATTGTACAATTTATCAATTGACAGAATTAATTTCTTTTCAATCATAATCTTCAGAGTGTTTTAGTTCTCAATTGCTCCTTTTTCCTGTGATACTGCGCCATGATTCTATAGCAATTTAGAAATAAAGCCTATTTTGTATTTTTGAGTGTATTTCTGCCATACAAATATACATACATACATATATATATATATAGCCACTCTCCAGATCTGGTGATATCATTATTAGCATAGCTTACCACATATCATTGAAAAGCAGCATTTCCGCATAAAAAAATCAGAGTTTCTTAACCTATGTAATATTTTTCATACTTCTTTCTAAACTTGATACGTTTAGATACTTAAATTGTTTTGTAAAACCAGTGGAACCTGAAAAGTTAATTGTAGAAGAACCTGCTGTGGCCATGGTGGACCTGGTATGCTCCTTGATAGTGCAGCCATAATAGAGTATAGTCCCTAACAATATAAACCTATAAATAATCAACGTTTTAATTTCTAATGTATTTGTAATACAGAGTGTGTATTCTAATGTATTTGTAATACATTTTACAGAGGGTGGCATTGTGGGTAGCACTGTGGCCTTTGAGTTTAGAAGGTTGTCGGTTTGAGGCTCGCTGGTGACCTTCCTGGAAGGAGTTTGCATGTTCTCTCTGTGCTTGCGTGGGTTTCCTTCGGGTACTCCACAATCCCAAAGGTACGGTTAGGTTAACCGAGTAATCTAAAATCCCCTTATGTGTGAATGTGTCAGTGAATGTTGCCCTGCGATGGACTGGCGACCTGTCCAGGGTGTACCCCCGCCTCTCGCCCAATGTGCACTGGAGATAGGCCCCCAAAAGGGAATAAACGGGTTGCAAAATGAATGAATGATTAAAATTTACAGAAGTGTCAGAACATGGAAAAAACATTTTCATGTTTTTATTTCACATTTTCATGTTTTTACCTGACAATAATCACATTTTTAGGATAATTTTACATTATAAACCGGATTACAGGTTGTATGAGCCTGGAGCAATGTCACCAGATCTGGAGAACAGCTGATCAAATTAAAAACAGTAATGGGGAAGATGGAGAATGTGCCTGTAAAATAAGAAATTAATAAAATGAGAGTTTAAATAAGAAATATGTGACGAATGCAAACACAAACAGCAATGTGTTATAAAAGATTGTTTCCCTTCTGGGCAAATAAAATAATAGATGAAACATCTGGTATATCTGGACAGTATATTTCTCACCCTGAAAGCTGTGCCGATCTCAGAATCTAATGCAGACCAATCAGTTCTGCTATGAATCCTCACTGAGCCGATGTAGAAATCCTGCTGCTTCACCTGCTGGGTGGAGCATCACACCACGCATATAATTATCATTTCCTCACCAGGCAAACACATTCCTTTGTACTGCAGGGATTTACCTCTCTGGGGAGCTGTGGTTCAGGTAAACGGACCACCACACGTGTGAAAACCTCATCGTGCCGAGGTCGCAGACTGCAGAACTCTACTGGTGCAGCTTCTGCGAGACAGAACAAGAGAATTAATGAGAATTTGCTGAATTGTGGGGAAAAGAGGGTGAGTAAACTATGACTCAAACTGACCGATCGAGGATCCCTCACTGAGGCTTAGGCTGAAGGATTTGCTAAGGCTCATGGGAGATCTGCTTTGGCTGGAGCTGGTAAGGCTGGCGAGGCCTGATGGCTGAGAGGTCGAGGTAGAAGGGGGGCTGCAGGGTAGGACCAGAGAAGATGGAGCACTTCCTGTCTTCAGCTGGTCGTTCTCTGCCTTTAGATTCTCCACCATCATCTACAAACAGAGATGTGATCAGGGTTATGCTTAACACTAGAAGTCCTAGACTTTTGTAGGCCTCTTTTACCCAGGGGGCTGCTAGCGGGCTAAATTTTGGCTAGCATTAGCATCCATAAATATGGTAATTACTTGAAGAATCTGCATGGGATTGAAGGGGGAGGGGGTTAGGGGCTGTTTGCTGGTGTGGCGTCTGAAATAGCCTTGATTACATAATAAAAACATCCTGTTCACAGCTATTTGCTAAATTCTTCCAGCCCATCGGCTTTGCTGTGGGTTATAGGTAGAAAAACCAAATGGCTGAACTCCAGTCAAAAAAAGTGATGTTCTTGTGAAATTAAAAAAGTGACATTCATTGTAAAAAATTAAAGTTGCTGGAAATGGACCTCAATGCACCTTTGTAGACATTGCACAAAAAATTTGCAGCTAGAATATTCCTTTACCACATTAACACTGTATTTCAATAATAAAAGTTATCTTTGAGACAGAATTCAGTGATTTTTAATCGTAATTAAAATGTTTTGAGTGTTTTAGTTCTAAATTGTTCTATTTTTCCTGTGATACTGCGCCATTATTCTATAGAGATAATGTATAAGCCTATTTTGTATTTTTGAGTGTATTTGTGATGCAACTCCGAAACTTTCTGAGTTATGGATGTGTTTACTCACAAGCCATGTTTCCATCCAAAGATGCTAATTACATTTTTGCACAAAACTGGAATATTGCATAAAACAGAACTTATAAAGATTAGGTTGACCCCATGGACTCACCACTCCTTATCTGCCCTTCTACTGGAGCCCCCAGCCCTCCCAAAATGGCAATTATCTGGTGCTCTAGAACACGCTTCCAGACTGGGTTCGAAACAGCTCATCTTTAATTATTTTAAAACCTAAAATCTAAAAACTCAACTCAGGCTTTTCTCCCCTGATGGGTTAACTTCTGCGGAATTTCTCTGCTGTTAAGTCCTTTGTGTTTGGGTTCTTTTTGTACTGTTTATTTTTATGTGTTGTGTCCTTGAGCACCCTTAATAAAATGTATTATTATTCTAAATATTTCTTTATATCAAAATATTTGTGAATAAAGCATCATTTCCACCCAAGTCCAAGAGAACAAAATCATCACTTCCTGATAAAACAAATATCAAAAGAAAAATGGAAGTTGCTGCGTTATAAAGACTTTTTCAGTATATAAAAATGCCTTAGAAGAAGTAGACAAAACCCAATATGTACAGTCATGTCATCTTGCTTTTGGAGGCAGAGACTGCTCTTTAGCAACGCAGGCGGTCAAGACAGTTGACAGTCCTGAACCACTTTGATGACAGACTTTGGCAAAAGAATTTTAAAGTGACCAAAACAACATTTCAGATGTTGTATAATGAAATCATGCCCCAGTTCCAACAGAAAACACATTGACATTGCATTGGGATTTATACCGCAAATGCGTTTCCATATAAAAAATATATGATAAAAATATCTACATTTTCAAATTTATGCAGATCTTGGCATTTCCAAGAAGAGTTTATGCGTATTTTGGAATATTGCATACAAAGTCTGTAACGCAGCTAGTGACATAATGTGTAACTCCTCTTGTTCCGTATGCAAAACCGCTCTATCGTTTTTGGTGGTTGTTTTATAATAAATTAATTAAAGTAAAGGCCTTGTCTCTGACCTGCATGTTGTTCATGGTCTCCCGCAGCTGCTCCAGCTGATGAGCCGAGTTCAGAGCCTCCAGCCGAATGTCTGTCAGTTTCATCTCCTTTTGCCAGAGCTCTGAGCGCAGCTCTGTAACCACTTTTTCCTCTCGCTCATCCTCTTCATTCCCCTCAAGGATTCTACACAGAAGACAACACCATTGACATTTACAGCCCAAGAATGCAGGATTTCAAATGGGATATGGTCAGTATGGTGATTAGAAGATGATCAAGTCACTCACACAGAGGAAGGGGCAGCTTGGCTGGCTTGAAGCGAAGGGGGTGTGTTCTCTCCATCTTCGTGCACCAGTTTTGGTGAGTTGGGTGCGGAAGAATCTGGAGTGGTGATTTCTTCAATATCAGAGTACATGGAGCCACCTTTCCCACTCTTTTTGATGCTGAATGCCTTGCCGAAAGAGCTCCGCAACTACAGGGAAATTAACACCATTTTTTAAAAAGGGTTACATTAATATATTACAACTGTTCTATCCAGAACTAACTTTTAAATATGTAAAAAAATGATGTATATACTCTTCAAAATGCCAATTTTTGAACTATTTCAAAAACAAGAAGATACTTTAGAAGCTACCCAAGGGAGTAGAACATTTTTGGGAAGTGGTCCATTTGTAAACAAAAGTGGTAAAATGTTATGTTTAGGGGGAAAATATTTACTAGTAATGAATAATTTATAAGTCTTTATAATTCATTTATTGTCTGTTGCCCATATTTGTACCTCGAAAATTTGTTTTATAGATTTTTTAAACACCGTAGCTACAAATAAAACAAAGCCATGGCTTGTATACTGCAAATTGCACATTTTTTAAGATTTGCACACTTTTTAACACTTAAAAATATGTTTGTTAATGCAGAATATAAGAGTGAAATAAATTCAACAGATAACAGTTTTATTTGCAGCTAATTGGTACATAGATACATACTAAATCATGCAGAAAGGCACAAATAAAGACAGCTATCCATCTGGAATAGTCATGAAAAAGTGATTAACAAATACAGTTATTAATCCTGAATTACTAGTTAACTTGTAATCTTTTAAATAAAGTATTAGCAACTTTGTTAAATAAAAAATGTATACAAAATAAATATATGCAATTAAAGCATGTGTCTGCATGCTGAATTTGGTTCACAGCTCCAGCTTAATTCTCGCGTTTTATATAGTGTTCTTGGGATCTTGTTTGATATAGTATTCTTGGGATTCATTTGGATTATGATTAATGATTGAACAGAGTTATTTTGTATAAACATCAAGGCTGAAATAGTTTTTATCTACAACAAGCAAATTGTATGACTTCTCAAAGTTTATTACAGGAAATAATTCCTTGATCTTTTTTGTACTTGATTTTTTTTTCCAAAACGAGGAAAGATTTCTCTTCCAAACTTTCATAAAGCACCTGTCATACATATATACAAATCCAGATTTTAATATTTACAGATTTATTTAAATATAAGTTTTACCCACAAAAAAAAACGATAACTCCATGGCACTTTTTTTCTTCACAAAAAGCTCATCGATATTGAATTAAGTTGCTGGTGCCAAAATTGAACGGTAAAACAGTATCAGAACCCACATACAGATATTGGAGTCACTGCTCCGGAAAAAGTACAAATCAGGACTGCATTACACAGCAAGTTTTATGTTTTTAGAAAATTAAAAGTTCTTTTCAAACGTGAGCACAAACTTCAGATTTGGAACTTTTTGTTTTTGTTTTTATTTGCTCTTCGTTTACACACAGATGTAGAAATTTTCAGTCTACACTGAAAATTAAGCTAGACAGTTTCATTTTCTCCAGGGGAGTGAACACCCGCTGTGGTGTTTCCTCCTCTGGATGAAAGCCGAGAATTTATGTAGTTATTAATTTTTTTATTTTTCCCATGGACCAGTTCACATTATTTGTATCAGGACAGGAGGGTGTCGAAAGAGAACTGAAGAGTGAATGAGAGATGTAGGTGAAGGGGAACGATTCAGGAGTGGGAAGAATACCTACCTGAACATACCATATAAGCTTGCTACAGTTCACGTAGGACCATAGTTTGATTTGTATTGTAATTGCCACTTTATTTGGTGAATTAAAATAAATAAAAAAAAACAAAGACTTTTTTTTAACACTCACCCAGCTCTTTTTCTTCTTCTTCTTGGCGTCATCTTTCAAGCTGCCCACACTGGAGTGGCTGGTAATGCTGTTCAAGCTGGAGATGCTCTCACAGGAGTTCTGCCTCCTCATTCGCAGCTCTGCAATAAACAATAAACAGGAATTCTTCAGTAACTTTCATCAGATCCTGAGACGATTTATGAACTCTGTTGTTACCTTTGGGAGCAACATCCGGATTATTGAGAGCCACTTGGATGACGGCCTGCGCCTCCATGTTCTTGACCTTTAAGCTCTCGATGGTTTCCCTCAGATCTATTAATTCAGTGTCCTGCAGAGGAATAAAAAAGTATTAGCTGATAAATTTAACATTGTTATGAAAATGTTTTTAGAAGCTCTTGTAAAAAAAGAAAAGGTTCCCAGGACTTTTTTGTTCCTGCAAAGTAAGAAAGAAAACTAAGAAAATCTGGTTCATTTATGGACAATTTTTAAATATCTTGAATTTTTAAAGATTAACTTTAATTAATTCAGATTTTTCCCACACAGTTTTGGCTTAATGCGTTTTTTTTTCAATAAGAAAGATACACATTTGTCAAAAAAACATATATTTGAACTGGATTCCAAATTTAATTTTTATGTTTTTTACCAAATTAAATTTTTCCAAACGTGGAGAAAATTTGCAGCCTCCACATAATAAAAAGTTTGAACCTCTGAATTAAGATTCAACTGTGCTTTCATAAGCATCTTTTCCAAAGCTTGGCAATCAAAGTGATGAAGGTAAATAATGAAGTGAAATAATGTAAAAATTTGTAATAATGCAAAAAATATATATTTTACCCTGATTTCAATTGAATTAAAGTAAAATAAACACTTCTTAATATCAAATAACAAACAACTTCTATAAGAAGTATATATATATTTATATATATATATATATATATATATATATATTTTTTTTTTTTTTCAATTAAACATTAATGCTTTTATAGCATTTAGAAATCAAACTCTTCATTTCTTTGGCAGACGCGGTAATAAACAAGCGATTCCAGGTCACTGCCTCCTTTACTTACACCCAGTGCACTATGCACCTCCACCGCTCCACTGCAATGTAAGATCATTTAACCCTGAGGCGAATCATGGGCTCATTTATGTGGGATATTGCACAAATAACACTGTCCCCTTCTGGGAGTAAATGAAAGGCTAGCACCCCCTACCCCCCGGCGCTGTTCAGTTTGAGTCTGACCCAAATTTGCTCTTTTACTCTCTGTGACAGTGAGGGCACTGCTACAATTTGCCATTAACATTGTGTTACATTAAGTTCCAACATTTAAAAAAAATCTCTTTATCAAGCAGTCTTAAATTACAATAAATGAAAATGTTCAAGGTAGCTAAAGGTATAGCGGATTAAATAAGCAAAAATAAAATACAACTCTCCGTACCGTGAATCAAAGTGATCCCAGGGCTTGTTTTGTAAACTGGTTGTTTGTGGATCATTTTTAATAATGACATTGTGTCTGACACATGCATCATAAACATTATATATATCATTCATTCTTTCTGTATGATTGGTACCAGGTCACTGCATGATAGTATAGTTGGTTGCCACTAATTTAAAGTACTTCTCAAAAAATATAGTTATATTTTTACTTTCATTTCACTTTAACTAATAATAATAAAACATGTTAACATTCAATTGCCCACAAACAGAGTCTATCTACTGTTGACGTCTACAAATCTTTTCAAGTGTTTCCCCTACTATTCAATAAGAGGGGAGTCCTGCTCCTTTAAGACTGCCCCATCATAAAACAGCATGTTTACCCTTTTCAGAAACATCCTTTTCTCCCTGTCCAGTTCTTTCTCCTAGTATCTAAATCAACTAGTTACGAATCTATAAACATTTTCTTTGTAGTATCTCATTTATATCTTCAATCATTCCAATCACATGATGCAATTTTGCACTATGTTCTCGGTAGGTTGAGAAAAGGAATTTTGAGGTTGTGGCTTTTGATAATATAAACAAGAAATGCTGGAAAATACAATACAAAGAAATCCAGCTTTTTAAACTTTAAAATATTAAATTATTATAAAAGAATGTTAAATTATCTATCTCTGAGATTTCTGAGAATCTTTCTAAGATTTAAGATCTTTATTTAAGTTAGCTAATGATGATCATTTCCCAATCAAGTTTTCCTTGATCAACAAATCTGGCCCACTCTGCCACCTACAGACAGACAAGAGAACTGGTTGTGGGGTACCCTGCTGGGGTACCATGTGAAAAATGGCAGGGAATTTCTGTCCATGCTTAAAAAAAGGGCCATGCTACAAATTCTAGGTTTTAATCTTGTTTAATTGTTCTCAATGAAAAATCTTCTCATTCTGAGAACAATGGTATTCATGATTTGGTTTTTTACCTTCTGCTCTGCGCTGACTGAAAGTGTCTGGAGACGAGACGTCATGAGAGCCAAGCTCTGCTCAAACGCTGCCACCAGGTTGGCCTGAAGAAAGAAAACAGAATGGATTAAAATCTACACTAATGGGGTTCTCAAGTCACGTATTTTACTGTATTCACACAATTTTGATAACGCTCACCAAATTTTACCACACCACGTGAAAAGGCTGTGCATTTAGGAAGCACTGGCTCGACCCAGACTGTCAACCAATCACAATAAACTCAATGACAAACCCTCGATGGAAAGCATTCTTGTCTCTAATGATTGGAATATACTCGCGATCCAGCCAATCAGAAACAGAGGAGGCCTGGACTTTAGGCTCAAATAGCCACAGTCGAGAAAACATTCTGAGCCAGTATTTTTCAGGCAGATACAAACCTCCCAAAAAATATGACTTTAGGCAGCATAGACGCAGACTGTACCTCTGTGATTGGTTGGCTTGACAGAGTAACATGTCTGAAATTACATATTCAAGCTTCTGCACCATGAGCACAACAAACACCATTCAAAGGGATTATTCAAAGAAGTGCAGAAATAAAGACATCTTTATGACTGTTCTTTCAACAGAGTACAAAGATTTTCAGATGGCAGAAAATGTATCATTTCTAAAAAAGGAATTCAAACGCAAGTGAAGGAACTCCTTACAGTGAAACACTGCTATCTAGTGTTCATAAAGTGCTATTGCAGTCAGCTTCCACTCGTAAATTGGGTTTAAGTGCTCACCCTTCACCAGTAAAGGACTCATAGAAGTGTAAAGAATTTGTGAACCAGTAGCCATTTCACAATCTTAACCAAGAAAATTCTAGATTCCTTTTTAGAAGGTTGGCATTTACTTACATTTGCAGACAGTTGTGATGTCAGACAGGCCACTTTCTCTTGAGATGACTCCAGCTCTCTTCTCAGCTTACGGATTTGCTAAGAAAAGATAGATTCAAATACAACATAAATAAAGCTGAACACCATTGTCAAAAAAATGTGGGTCCCCAAATATACTGAGCTGAGCGTGCTGCCATTTGTAGACATAGTAGAGTTCTCCGGCTAGATGGCGTAAGAAAAGGTCAATGTTTTAGTTTTACTGTTATTTTGTTCCGCCTACAAAGTCGTTCTTAAAAGAACATGCATCTCATCATAGTTTAAAAGGCCACGATACACAGGATGTAAACAATTGGATATTTTCAGAGATTTTCATGCGTTGAAGATTATTAAGGACATATGTGTTGTGTATTACATTCAATTGTTGATACAACTGTTTAATGTCTATATTTTGTTTGCGATTTATGACTTTCGCAGGAAGTGATGCCTCTTTGTCCTATTTATTCATTATTATTCATGAGTCTGACCTCTATTATCCTATGAGAAGACGCGTTGTATTAATTATTAATGATGCCTAACTGTTGAAACGACCTGTGAGGTTGCAACTTAAAAGAGCGCGCAGTAGTTTGGATTTCAGATTGGTTCACAAATGTTTGTTTCTGTGGTGCCAAGGTGCTGAAGTCAGAGCTAACTTTTAGCTACGAGTGGTTGTTGGCGAGCAAAACTTTGGATTGAAAGCCAGCGTTTTTCTTGAGAAAGTGAGGAGAACTGGAGAATGGTGGACCTGGGCAATGCAAATCATGAATTGGGGTTACAATCCCACTTCAGTGCAGGTATGTCTCAGTTTTATCGGCTGTCAAGAAACACTTGTTATCGAAACTCTAAAGCCAATTCAAGTCATTCCCACATTCCAAAACCACTTTACGAGGCTGTACACACCCATTTTTGCACATTTTTTAAAAATTATCTCTTGGGCAGATGAGACTAGAAACAGGCAGGACAGCCAAACCACCTGAAAGCATCCTCTTTAAAATCGTTTAATCGAATTTTTCATACAGGAAACATTTCAAACACTTTTTGTTCTTTTACATTTTCTATGTTGACCGCAGGTGGAACAAACTAACAGCAAAAGAAACTCAACACTACACTCCAACCCACAAAATGATGCCGTTGGCACAGCTATGGAGGTCTCTACTAACTCCATCTAGCGACAGAACTCTCTATTATGTCTATGAATGGCACCATGCTCTCAGTCTTTATAGAACAAATGTAAAACTCCAAAAATACTTCTCAAATACTCAGATTGTGTTTAAACAAACACATAGTACAAATTTGTTAATACTTTTGACAGTTTTATAGATTAGTATACCCCCCCCCCCAAGCCCAAACTACTGGTGTGAATAATCGGTGACTTCAGATTAAAGTTATCAAACACTGATAACAGGAAGTAAAACGTGAACTAGTGGTTAGTTTTTAATGAATAGCCCATTAACCACAGTGTTGAGAAAGACAAGGAAGAAAGTGAGAGACAGATGCAGAGAGACTCACCTCTCCCTGTATTCTCTCCTCCGCCTGATTGACGCACGCAAGAAACAGAAAAATAGTCAGATATCTCAGAAATGGAAATGTATATTAGTGATGAATATCTGATAACCGGGGCTGCACAATTCCGTTTAAACACTGCAGTAGATAAAGCAGTGTCCAGAATTGCTCTAATTACATTTATTCAAAAGATCACAAATTTTGGTAAAAATAAATAAATAAAATAAAGTGGCCACTTTATTAGGTACACCTGTCCAACTGCTCAAAATTCCAATAAGCAGTTCTGAAGGTAAAAGGGGATCGGATCCGGTACTAGCAACGTGTACCTAATAACGTGGACGGTGGGTGTATTTACACTAGAGTTAAAATACACAAGCATCGCTGTTCAGAGTTATGAACACTGCGTCATATTTATTCTTATATAATTGCATAATTATTCATTTTGATTGTTCGCAAACATGACTTTCGGGTTATGAGATGATTGTAAATATCTTCAACTGTGCAGCCCTAGATAGAATTGATATTACATGGATTATGAATATGACAAATTGGCTATTTATCTGCCATGTGTGTTGAAAGTTGTGTATGGAGATGAGTTTTAATTAAATGGATCGGGAATTAAATTTCCGTAAGGTGTTTCCAGTTCTCGGAATGCTTCTCTCTCACAGATGGAGCCTGCACCTTATTATACAACTCCTCTTGCTAAATCCCGATCATTTCAGGCGTTTGCACTTTGTTTCAAGCTTAAATCACCAATTGCTAAGTGCACAACAGTAGCAAAGGTGTGTTTTGAGCACAGAAATGACCGGATGCCATCATTGACCATAAAAATTGGGTTTAATGTGCCAAGAAGAGATTTGGAAACTGTGGAACATTTCAGGCACCACAGAAATATTTCACTTTAACAATGTAAATAGCTTGAGAAATGGAATAAACAGCTTTTTTTTTTAGCTTGGCGTGTTAAAATATGGAATTTGTTTTGTGGCAAATCACAGAGATGTGGTTTTCCTTATTTGATTTGCCTGTATCGTTCAGTATATTATACACCTCACACTTCATAACAACTTCTAAATAAGAATTGGTCGTAGTGAGTAACGAACTGGTCACCTAGAGGATAGCGCTCGAGCCCCTGATTTCTGCTTGCAGTTTTTTTTTTAATTCTCTACACAGATGCTAAACGCTAGCAGAAACTAACACACTGATTGATGCTAAAACACGAACATATACAGATTTCAGCTTGCTTTAGAGAGACACTGAAAGTCCCAAAGCAACTTAGATCTCGTTTTTGTTTTGCGAGTGGAATAAAATTTCTAAACCAAACTGTGATTTGCTGATACTTCTTCTTGAGGCAGGGCTAAGTAACAGGTCAAATTCTAAACTCTAGTCACCAATGTTCTCTAACTGTTAGCAACTTTTCTTCTTTCGGTTGAAAATGATTTTGGATAATCTCACCGAGGAGTAACTGGAAGAGGCGTTGGACACCAGCGACAGGACCGACCCATGCACTGCACAAAAACAGAAATATTTCAAGAAAACCACACAGTGAAGGGTACAATAAAATACACATCCACCCAAACTGCTTGAACGGATGCATATTATACTTTTTAAACAAATTAACATTGTTTTTTAATTAAGAAATGACCAAGTTCTCACCATCCTCATTGCTCTCTCGATCGCGGAATGATCCTGAACGCATCAGGCTTTTGGGCCGCTCAGCCAGTGAGAGAGATAGGGTGCTGCCCAGTGGAGATGCTTGGCACAGTTCAAACCCAGCCTCGGGCGTGGGGATGCTGTTCGAGCGGGTCATTCGGGGGGTTCCTGAGCTTGAGCTAACAGACACTACACACAAAGAACAGACAGTAGAAGTGAATAGGACAGGTCTGAATTTTACCAATAGATTTGTTACATTTAAAATATTTTTTTATTTTGTAAAACATTTTCTAAATCTATGGTAAAGGCCTTTAAATATATAAACAAAGTTTCAAGCGACAACACGCCTCGATCGCAAACCATCGGCGACAATGGGACATCACACATCAGAGAGAACGAGATGTGCCAACGAAAAAGAAGGGCTATATCGGATCTGTTTTTCACATGGAGAATGACCAATGAGAATTGGCTCTATTGATGACTTAAGCAGGACGTAAAAGAGCCACTTGGGGGCGCTCATCAACTTTGTTCAGAAAAAAAATAGCGCGTCACAAATCTTCTCTTTAGAAGCCACTGTAATGGATATTGTTTAATATCAAACAATAACATCTAATTTTTTGTTTTCTCCTGCCATCTAGTGGTCATTTAGAGACATAGAATGGTCTTTAACTCTTTAAGTCTTTAACTCTTAAATCTACTTTATTATTTTTCTAATACTATAATTATATTTAGACATATGTTTAGTTTATTTTAGTGTTTGATTAGTTAAAGGTAATGTGTTAATTGTCAAGAGGGAAGAGAAGAAAAACTTCTTTTATTTTTTTTACCATGTACTGTCCTGCATAAAAGCCACCACATGGGGGAGTAGGTTCTTCAATTGAGGACTGTTTTGTTATCTCCAGGGGAGTGAACACCTGGTGTGGTGTTTCCTCTCCTGGATGGAAGCAGTGAGGTTATGTATTCATTTATTTATATATTTTTCCCATGGACCAGTTTGCATTAATTACATCAGAGGATAAGGACAGGAGGGTGTTAAAAGGAAAGGAGGGAGTAGATGAAAGATGTAGGTGAGGGACTGGGAAGAATACCTACCTGAACATGCTATATAAGTTTGTTACAATTAGAGCAATACAGTTTTTGCATTTTTTACATACCTACACACATTTATACGTGCATAAATATATATAGACACAGTAAATGAAACATGCGGAAAAAACGCCCATGAGGAGGGTATAAAAATAGGTCACACTCTGAGTCACGCTCTTCTCTTTCCTTCCACCTTCTTGGGCGCAGCGACCAGAGCATGCGTAAGATATACTTAATGCATTGATTGTTTTATTATCTTGTATAAAAAAAAAAATAGCTGTCGTTGCTGTGTTCTTCCAACGTGTCTAAAGTGTCTTATAATCAATAGACAGGAAACGAATTACCATATCACCACCAACAGCATAAAATGCCCGGAGTGCATCTTTTTTTTTTACTGAAAACGCCATCTTTTTAAAAAAATGAAAAAAAGAAAATGCCATCTTCAGGCACGGAGTGTAATTGCATCAATATTTCCTCGATGCAGACGAAGAGACGAAGAGCACACCGCTGAGAAAGATTTGTGTGAATCTCGAATTGGACCAGAGGTCTTAATGCTCACGTTGGTTGGGACAGTAAATTATTCCTTAAATACTCCTTAATTAATTACTTAATTGATCCTTATCATTTTAATATTTTCTATATTCGAATCATCCGTCACTTACTAATACTGTTGAGCGTCCTCCTCCCGCTCAGAGTGGCTGAACTGAAGGGTGGTAAGGTGCTGTTGGCCTCAGTCAAACTCAAGATGGTGTGCGAGTGTCGTCTCTCTTTGTTTTCCTCCTCAGCCTGCGAGGAGACCTGTGGGCTGATGGGAAACCAGGGTGCAGTTTGTTTTACATGACATTAAACATAATAAGGCAAAAGGTGGAAAAATGAGAAGTACCTGAAGCCTTTCTTCGGTAGAGTATTTCTATCCCTTTGAGAGCTAAAACGAAGAGAGGGAGAAAGTAAAAGATCGGATCATTAGTCAAATGACAGGACACTCATGCATATAAATAGAGTAAAGATCAGGAGCTAAAAAAAGATCACAGTAATCTGTAAGAAGTAATTACGCTTTCATTATTAGAGGATATATAATCAGAGTGGTAGAATAATAGGGTTTCGATATTAGGGGGAAAGTTGAAATGTTCTGTAATTTGACCCGGCCAGAGAAGTCTCTGCGTAAACCTGTACCAATCACACCAGCTGACTTAAAATATAATAAGTCTAGGTTTGAAAAAGGTTATTAGCTTGGATTTTTTTAATTTCAACAAAATTAACAGGAGTTTTGACACATAGTTTGCAAAGTAACTGCACGCTCGTCTTTTAGTTTAATTTTACAGACCCCAAATCCATGCCATGGAGTGGAGAAAATAAGTAATACCCCTTAGAACGGCAATGTGAGATGGAACTTTTTTGCACTATGAAAAAAAATACATTTAACATGTTTAGTGGAGGTTCATATGGGATTTTATATGTGTGTATAAAGTTTTCACATTGTGTAGACATTGTGCTTTTTAATGTCTTTACATTTTTAATTTTAAACACTTTTCATTTTTGTTATACATTTTTGTATTTTTTGCAGTACATCAATGAAAAAAATGTACTCAAAAAGTTTTTTTTTGTACAATTTCAAGTGATTCATTGACACCATGCTCATGGTTTTAGATGCTGTATGGGATAATGCAATAACGCAACACTATCACATAATAGTAGCGTGCAAAACAATAAAATTATGAAATAACATTTGACTACCTATTAGATATGATGCATAACAAGACATATTCTTCATATATAATGATTTTACAAAGTATAACTGTTGTCTTTATGGTGTGAAGTGCGATCACTATAAGATAAAAATGTTTTATCTTACAAAACAAAATAAAGCGACAGCATCAGCATTCTTTACTATATGCATACATTACTTGTAATAAATACACTGGATGGTTTTACTTTAGAAATGGCTTTTTCTGTGGACATACCAACAGCTAAGGGCATTACAGTCAAGTACAATCTTTGAGACTCATATTGGTGGCCTGTGTTGTATCACCTGTCAGCAGTTAGCGTAAGGGACACCCTGCTGCCTGAGCTCCAGCCTGTAGGTGTCCCTCTGTCCTCAGGCAGCTGTCCAGTCACAGGAACACTCATTTGCAGTGCCAGTGACTCCATGCTACGATGCAGACCAGAGATGCGTGGGTACAGTGAAGGTGAGCCTGATCCTGTAGTACTGCTCCCTTTGGGGTGGCCCTGGGGCGAGCTGATGGTGAGTGTGGGTGCTGGGCTTGGTGTTAGAGGATTTGAGATGCCTGTTCCGGATCTGCTTGGGGGTTTAGAGAAGCAGGGTTCCTCCTCGACCTCCAGAGTTTCACAGTCAATGCTGCTAGAGCTAAGCTGCTCCAGCGGAGCCGGTTTGGGTAGGGACCGGGCACTGGACGGCCTACGAATGATCACAGTTAAGATGAAAGATAACCAAGGCATGTACTCCCCCATGTGATGGCTTTTGAGCAGGACAGGACAAGGTAAAAAAAAAAAAAAAGATGAAAGATAACCTAAAATACACAGTTCAAAGTAGACATGTCTCGGTCCAATCATGTGATGAGAAATCAGGTCACATGGTTACAAACTCAGAATCGGATGTCAACCTCCCGATTAGGACTCGGATATGCATGTACACTGCTTCCAACTTAGCAACTTTTCAGTCCGCCTATCAACTTTAAAAAAAATGTAGAAATTTGTGACAAATCTAGCAGGTGTTCTTGAGGGCTTTTAGCGGCAGAAAGCACGAGTATGCCTACGTCACAGTAGTACTCTTTAGAATGTTAATATAAAGCACAACCTGGATCTGTATTAGAAAAGTACTGGATCAGATTTGGCGGCACGTGGCGCAGTGGGTAACGCCATCTTCATTGCATCAATATTTCCTCGACCCAGACACAGAGTACCCTGCTGCGAAGCCATTTAAAGATTCATGTAAATCTCTATTCAAATGGGTGTTTAGAGGCCGAAAGGGTCGTTCCATTAATGAGTTTTGGGAGGAGTTATCAGGACATGACACTAACGCTACCAATTAGATCATCTACTCATACCTACTTAGTCCAAACCAACCATGCATTCCACAACATTGTCTGAGCGTCTCCTCCTTCGACCCCAACACAAAATCTACCAATTATTTGCTTCCTAACTATTTATTAATTTCCGTTACATTTTAATGTACCTGACTTTAATGATTATTAAAGTCACAGTCTGAGCTGTGATGAGAAGTGTGTTAAACCTCACCTTTGGGAGTTGGGAGAAGGCAACTCTGAGTATTTCCCGACGCTGGCAGGTTGCCTCAGAGTCAGAAGTTTAGAAGGAGGCTCCGTCATGCTCTGTCCCAATGTCACATTCTTTAAAGTTTGTGCCCCTGTGCTGCTCTCTGAGTCAGTTGCCACAGCTTTGGCTTTAGCTTTCTCCTTCTCGCGGTCCGTCTGGTTGACTGGTGTACGGTGAACACTCTTCATGTTGCCAGGCTCTTTCAGTCTGGATGGCACTGGGACTGTTTTCAAACCAGCGTCCATGTTACTGCTAATGGGACGAGCACCCGGTCGCCCTCCTGTCAGACTCAAGGTGCTAGATTTGGAAGGTCTTGGGAGACTACGATACTGGATGTTGTTCCGTGCATTTGGAGCCATGAAACCTTCACAGTTTGACACATCCAGGCTCGTCTTTCTCCCCGCTCCTGTAGTGGAGGGTTTTACCGGGATTCCAGAGGTTTTGGGTGTCTTGCTGACCATTCCAGAGTCTACTACACTAGGTGTCAACACAGTGGCAGTGCCAGTCAATGGAGGGGGTTTCTTGTAACCAAAAGTGTTATTTGTGCCAGCAGAGGGACGAACGAGTCCTGAGGGAGGTTTCCGGTGCTCGCCTCGATCTTTTCCTGCATCTGAACTAGAGCGTTGCAATCCAGATGATTTGACTGACATTTTGGCTTTGTCCACAGCTCGCTGATCATTCTTTGGAGCTGCAGACAAAAACATAAGTAATCACTTCTATAATATAATATAACTTCTAAAATAGACCATTCGGAAACGCAGTTTCAACAAAAAAAATGTTCATGTAAATGTAAATCCTTTTAAAATAATTTTTTCCTCCATATTCTGAGCAAAGGATTAAACGGCAGATAAGAAATTTAAATAATGAGTGCTTTCGTTTTACAAGGAATCTACTTCTGTTTCATGAAAACAAATAAAATAATCAATTAAATGGAAAGTTTGTACAGCAACTGTACATTTACCATAAATATAAACATTGTTTATACGGAAATGTTCCACAACTTACAATTTTTACCCAAAAATGCATAAAATGTTTTTTTTTTCCCGAAATTTCACAGGAATCTTTAAGACCCATGATTTTCACCAGTAAAAAAATCTCCAAATTAAAGCACTGACCCGGAAATTTTCTCAAGAGTTCATGGTTCAAAATCTGTTGTAATCTTACCAAACTAAAGCAAAATAACCAAAGAATCAATTATCAGACTAGTTTCTGTAATTATTTAAACATAAGTAAATACTCTCAATGTTATTATCTTCGGAGGTGTTTGCGTGAAAAAAAGTGACCATTCCTTCAAAACATTTTATTGAAGCCAAAAAGTGTCAATATACGCTAATATTAAAGGCTTTGCATATTGTCACGTGACACACATCAACGTCACAGTGTTTTGTGTGTAATATAAGCCAGAGGAGTGGACTATATGGGGATATTTTGGAGTATATTATTTACATTCATTTTATGAATTGGGACGTTCTCACTTTGAATCATGACTGATAGAGTGGATTGGAACGTGACGTGTGAGTGTGGACACTGACCTCCCGGCACCTTTAGCAGGCTCTGTGATGTGTGAGTGATGGGCGAAGTCACTCCCACTGGAGGGTTTCGGCTCTTTTTCAGTCCACTTAGTGTTTGTGGTTTTCTCAGCTCTCCCTTTAGAGCGGTTTCACCCTGTGTTTGGTTTTTTTTCCAGTGGCAAGACGAATCCTCCTTTAAGCTGACCGTCTCGAAGGCTCTCTCGCTCTGGCTCCGAGTCTTTCCTTCCTCACTGTACCAGGACAGTCCGCTCTCGACCAGCGAGCGCTTCTCTGCATCTGTGCGCAGCTGTGGAAGAGGAAGTGGTCAGTCATTTGTTTACCATTACAGCCTAATTCCCAATTCCCAGTGTAAAATGTACGCGTTTGGGATCCATTGTTGTTTTCTGGATATTTCCAGATCTCATGTCGCAGGTAAGGTAAGGGGTGGTGCGAAGACACTCCTACAATGGCTATTACAACACAACCCCTCTGACACTGAAGTCTATGAAAAGCAGGCCGAACTGAACTGTGAAACTTTTCCACAACTATGCAGAAGCAATCTTCTAGAAAAACTGACTTGAGCTTGTAATTATTAAAAACAGTCCTGGTCTGAGTCAAACAAACTGCTGGACTGAGACAGGAGTGAGTCATTGAAGCGCAGAAGCTCAGCGGAGGGCCATACCTGCTTTATTAAACATAAATAAGACCTTTGTGAAGGGTCAGCGTCTCGAGGAATTGCTGCTTCCCTCTCAGGAACCATATTATTAAAGCAACTCACATATTTGACTAATCAAACAGGTCTGAAGTTTGATGTTTGTGTAACTGTAATCCCATTTCCTCTAGTTGACTCAGACAGCTGTGTGGGGTGAATCACGATAGAGACCAGGGCTGTTGCTCTCATTTAGAGGTAGAAGAGCATGAGAACCTCTTTCTAAGCGGTGGACATAGACGCACGTGCGGTAAAAAGATAGTAACCAGGAGAGAGCGCGTGCTTGAAGTATTACCAAGGCACAAGTTCAGATCTAGACCATCTCTAGTGACACTAGTCAGTCTCCTGCAGGGGGCTGCAATTCTCCACGCAAGTATAGGGGGTAGTAGTGCTGGGCGATATGACGATATATATATCGTGGGGACGATTGAAAAGTGTCTATCGTCCTATTTCTCGTCTATCGTTTCTAACCTAATTTTATCATTTTCTAAAGAAAATATTGCATTAAATAGGCTATGACAAATGTATGATATGTCTTGTGGCTATGCAATGCATACTCTACCCTTTATATAAGTGATAATCAAGAATAAAACTTTTTCGCAAAGAAACTCCGTCTTGGGATTTTGCGACGTGACGCTTTACGTTGTTGCGACATGCTTTACGCTAGTTAACGCGTGAGTGCTTAAAGACGGAGACGCAAGAGATGAATGCCCGGAGTCGCAACAAATTGAAACTGCTACGCAGGCAGCAGCCCAAGAAGTACTTTTTCCGAAACGTGGGGGTACGTCAGTGATTTGGTTGCATTTTGGCTTCAAGAGCTCCGACACAGAGCAGAAGACAGTCATCTGCAAACTCTGCCAAAAACTGTTTCTGCGCCCGACGCTAACACAACAAACCTCTTTTACCACTTGAAGAAGGTTCACGAAAAAGAATACTGGAGAATGAAGAAATTCGACGTAAAGAAAGTTGTGAAACAGCCAGGGCAAGTGGTGAGAAAAAATATAGCCAGCCTAAAATTAAAGAGTCTTTCATAAAATGCACACCGTATGAAAAAATGTCCCAGCGCCATAAAGAAATCACATGTGCCATCTTGCATTACTGTTGTAAAGGCATGATCCCCATGTATGCAGTTGAGAAGGGTAGCTTCCGAGACCTCGTCAAAGTGCTTGACCCAAGGTACGTTATGCCCAGTCGTAAGCACTTCAGTAATGTCAAGTTGCCTCGCTTATATAACGCATGCCGGGCCCAAGTAGAGAAGGATGCTTGCAGTGTGGTCCATTATTTAATTTTTTTTAAATAGTTTTATTTTGATAATACTATTTAAATAACTATGATGTGGTTAAAAAAATGTGAAGGCTACTGTAGCTCTACCTCCACATCTGTTGTCATTTGATTCGTTTACATTGCTGCACTAAAATGTAGTTTTTCTCACTTGT
>SRMA01026572.1:146097-183961 GCA_007224835.1 Danionella cerebrum
ATTTTTTTAAAATAGTTCATTTTGATAATACTATTTAAATAACTATGATGTCTACCACATCTGTTGTCATTTGATACGTTTACATTGCTGCACTAAAATGTAGTTTTTCTCATTTGTGACAGTTCAGTTAAATGTCACTTCAAAATCCCACCAGCACAAAACCAAACTGAGTCACATGCAGGACTAAACTGAAGTTAATCACAGAGAAAGAAACCTGAGACCCCCTGGAGACTTTGAGCCCTCAGCTGAGTCACAAGGCAGACTTTGGGTGGGATGAACGGTGTGTTCACGGGTGATTGATTTCAGACGAGTATTGATCGAGTCTGTGCCCCTTCACTTCTTAAGTGGTTAGTGGTTTGTTAAACTCATCCCATTAGTGCAACCACACTTGGAGATCGAGCCCAAATGATTGGGTATCGTGTATCACAGTTGACACTCCAAACTTTACAGCAAATTTACTGCTACAAATAGAAAAATAAAAATAAAGTGCAAAAGTGGTTTAAAAAAAGTACTTTGATATTAAGAACAATAATATACTTTTAACCAACTGTATGTCAGACGTCAGTTTCCTGTGTTTCTGTTGTAAACCAACTTTTTACATGTTTTTGTACTGTTATAGCACAAAACAAAATTAAACCAAATGAAAAGAATTACAGGTGTACTTAAATGATCAACTGTTATTGTAATGTTAGAGGACAAAACAAAACGAAACAAAACAAATACCAGTTTTCTGTTTCTAAGAAAGACCAGGCAGAATTTCTGTGTTTTTTAATAAGATTTAAATAAATTTTGTTATTTTGCTATAATTACATATAGCATAAAAAATTTAAAGACTGGACAGGTTTCCTGTATTGGTTGGTTAAAAATCTACTTTGAAGCAGCAATCAAAGGGCTCTCGCACCTGAGGTGCAATAGATTGTCCAATCCCCAGGTGGCTGTATGAATGAATATTGTATGACAAGTGTCAAAATTCATTAGTGTATTATCTGGTGGTGCTAGAACTGATAATGTAGCTTGCTATGAATATGTTTTCAGGTATGGTATCTTAACACGCGTGCCAATTTTGATCCCAGTTGGACATTGTATGGCAGAGTTATTACTATAGCCTTATAAAATATCATTTTGCTACAAAACAAGAAATGGACAGGTTTCTTGTATTTCTGAAATGTAAATGTACTTACTAGGTGGATTTTACTGTTTTAGCACAAAAATTAATGAAAATACCGGGCAGGTTTCCTGTGTTTCCGATCTGTTCTGTAAATGTTAGTGTTTTATTTCCTTTCCTCACCACAATGGCGGAGTTTCTACGGGAACCAATGGGAGTGGTGG
This sequence comes from Danionella cerebrum, assembly GCA_007224835.1. Classification (NCBI taxonomy): domain Eukaryota; kingdom Metazoa; phylum Chordata; class Actinopteri; order Cypriniformes; family Danionidae; genus Danionella; species Danionella cerebrum. The sequence goes on from SRMA01026572.1 coordinate 147,427, forward strand.
GCAGGGAGTTGAGGGAGGAGCCTGCGTTGAACTCTTCGGAGCTGAGATTGTCCGATCCATCACTCAAACCACTGCTGATGGAGCTGCTTTCATCCCAACTGCAAAATAAACAAATACAACTGCCATTAATACATTATTTTATTTACAACCCATTTATGGGACAATTGAACTCTTTAAAATGATTGGATTCCAAACATTCATTTTGTTCTGAATTAAATGTCAGATGGGACATTTTAGTCATTCCAGAACTTCAGACAAGGGCATCATCAAAATTTTTCAGACATCTCCTAATAGATGCTCAAAGAGATGTGTCTGGATTTGCTGATACTCCAGGGTGGAAGGTGCTTTCAGATAAGAAACAGTCATGTCACAAAGGTCCTGATAAACCCTGAGAAATAGATAAGGCCATCTTCACATCACTGGGCATGTATCCTCAAAAAGAGCCAGCTGAACGTCTTCCAGTCAGGAGCAGCTACTGATAAACCTGAATTCACAGAGGAACCTGGCAGTTCCTTGGAGATAAAACATGTGTTATGTAAGAAGAGTGACCCCAGCATCAAAACAAAGTGTTTGTAAAGCTGTCAGCTGTTGAGGTCTATGGAATGTAACAGCTGACATTGCATTCCTCTTTAGAAACACTGTTTAGAAACTGCTTCTTTACTGATAATGGAGGTTAGACATATATATGTAGCCTAAATAAACGCGAAATCCGCTTCTGATTACAAATAAATGTCCACAAATCAAAAGTTGTGAGTTTTGGATCGGAGCAAAAATTCCAACTATGCAAGACCTGTCGAATAAGTGTCCTCACGCCATAATACCACCAATCTCCAACAGCACCTAAAGAAACGTCACTAACAATTTTCTTTTTCATTGTAAAACAACAGGAGATTTCACATGATTCCTACATAATTTACCAACTTGGCCGAAGATTCCAAAAGTAAAGTCACGTTTTCCTCATTTTGTCATATTTTATATGTAAAAAGAAAATCACAAATTCAAGTCAGAAAAATCGCAGTTGGATGTTTTCTTAAAATTGCACAGCCCTAATCCAAAGTGGAGAAGCTACTGCTGAGAAGAGTAGTTGAGGAGACTTGGATATCTGTCTCTAATGCCTCCTGACAACCTAGGTTGGTATCCTAACAAGAAAGAGGCCCCATGGAAAAGGCTTAGCTGGCCTGAGAACACCTTGAAGTACTTTCGAATAAGGTGGAGGATGTGTCTCTCTGTGCCATACAGAGGCAAGTGCCAACATACAAGGCGAGCTGTACAGGTACGAATCATAACTGCGTTCACAAAGATGAGCAACATGAGAGATACACATCCCAGGCAGGACTTTGCGGAGGAGATACAAAGGCATAGAGTGCAATACAAAGAATGGTTTTACTTCAATATTGTTTTTAAATTAAATAAAACTTTGTGCACTCTAATAATCTTGGTCTTATGTTTCGGTTTGGCGTGCATGACGTCATGCTGTTTTCACATCGTTCTCTGCGATTCTGCCATGTTAAGTCCCCTTTCACTGATCTGGGCATGCTGCCCTAGATAGTTGTGGAGTGTGAAAGGATCCGTGACACGACTGCTCTGAAAATATGCACAGTCTAAACATGGCTTAAGAGATTTATAGAAAACAAGCTGCATGTCCTGATTGACTCTCCTGAAATACATTATACAAATGTCCCAAAAAACATACATTTATCAAAATGAAAAAAAATGCAAGTACAAAAATAAACAGAACAACTTCCCAAAAACAATATTCTTTCCACCAGTTTCCCTCCCTTTTCACATCCAGTCTACATTTTCCAACTGCTTGAAATTCCTCAGAATCTCATAACAACACCAAAACACTGAAGTAGTCTGTCATTACAAGAAATCCAAGTGCAATCATCTGTTCTGAGAGGTGGTGCCTTTATGAGGCTCAATGATGATAGTGCATGCAGGTCTCTGGGCCTCGAGATCTGTCATTATATTCTTGCCCTGAGGGGAGCAGATTCTCGTAATAGTGGTTCGAAATAGAGCTGCAAAAATATCACAAATATCACAATCTCCAGCTTTGTTTTTACTTTGGTGTATTGGAGCATTCTATTGGCAGAACAAGAGACATTTACAAATATTCCCAAACACTCATTCATTCATCTTCTGAGTCACACGTGCCTATATCCAGGTGGGGGTACACCCTCAACAGGTCACTAGTCTATCACAGGGCACCACACACAATCACACCTAAAGGGGAAACCTACACAAGCACAACAGGAACATGGCAATTCTATCCAAGGAGGTTATCCACGAGCAACAAACCAACAACCATCATACTGAAAGGCCAACCCACTGCGCCACCATTCCCAAACCATTCCCATAAACTTATTCATTCATTGTGAATTCAACACCACACATCTGATGCTGATCAAGGGAACAGGGATAAGGCCACTTCCAGAAGTTAAGAATAGAGTAGAGGGAAAAATAAAGTGGAAGTCTTAGTAAAGTTTAGCGATTTTGTAAAAATGTCATTGTTGGGCTGTTGACGCCTTTGGAGGAACTGTGCCCCTGAACCTGATATCTGATCCATCCACTTGATCATAATGGAGATATGATCATCGAGTTAAATCACATATAACTAGCTTAAAACTGAAAGCAGAACATCCAAACTCAAGAAAGAGTTTGAACAAGAACAAGACGCAAGGTAGTTATACTGCAACAAAAGAAGAGTTCACAGAAATGGGCAATGTTGAGAATGATTGCCAAAGTGGTCACCCAGATGCAAGACACACCAATCTTATTACCTATCGAAAATAATATATGTACTGCAGTGTCATCAGCTCAGAACTGACAGAAACCAGTGTAATCCAGGAATCTACTGTCAAGAGAAGCCTGGTCAGAAGTGGTCTCACAGAAGAGTTGCAGCCAAACAGCCATAACAATATGGCCAAGAATAGGAGCGTTGAAAACTAAACCCTAAGAATTCTTTGTAATTGTGTGCTAGTGGTCTTGAATGTTCTTAAAAAACTAGTGAATATGCGGCAGAGAAGCTTAGTGGAATGAAAGAAAGCAAAATAGCTTCCAGTATGAAGTGAACAACTGCCAAGTTGTGTTGACAACCTAACATGACCAGTCTAGAGGACCTTGAACATTTACAACAAAATCCACAGACACCAGCCTCTCTTCAAAGTCGGAAAAACCCTGTGCAAGCCCTGTTCATGGACTCTGTTTAGTGTGGACTATGAATTTTTAAACCAGATGGCCTTAATTGGGGATTTATTTTGTTGAGAAATAAAACTAATAAGGGTTAGTATCTTGATGAGATTAATCCGGGGTGATGTCACTAAATACAACATTGTAACGTCCGGTTGCCTTGGATTAGAGGATTAGGAATAGACTAATGGACACACAGGAGTCTCTCATGCATTTGAATCCTACGCTCAAGAGGATCTGCTGGTGTTATCACACCACTCTGAATTGCAGGATTTTTGAGCTAGTAGGCACCTGTTGCTTGACCAGCAGTTTTATTTTGCGCAATGGGTGCAATTTCTGCAAAAAAGTTGCATTTGGGTAAGGGTTTAGGCAATTAAATACAAGTAGTAGGAACCTACTAAACCAATCAACAATGAGGTTGATACAAATTGGAAATGGCCACAGATTATTATGATCACATCCAAATTGGAACCTATACCAAGTAAGACATACAGAACTCCAGTCATTCCCAGGATTTGGTTTAATTTTACCATTAGATTTAGCAGGAAATGTTACATATAGACTGACAAATACCAGTAGGCCTATGCCTACATACTAGATTAAAAATGCTAAAAAAAGAAACTCGCCTATCTGTCCTCCCTTCTTACAGGAGGCCTCTCCAAAAACACAATATGCTCATGTCAAGGCTGCTGTGTAATTGCATAGAACACAAGCCCCATCAGATAAGAGAGACTATAACAAAGAAAAAGACAAGAAGAAGAGATTTGAAGATCAAGTGTTCCCCTCCTTAACCTCCGTACCCTTCCTTAACCAAACATTAGCTTTGATTGCATGGATTCAAGGCAAGCAGATAACAGTAATCCACTTTCCAAATGCTGCTTTTATTTTTAGAAGACCAAATTCTCACAGCATCTGTAATATCTATAAATCTTAATATATTCTATATTCTAATCATCCAGGTTCACAGATAGGCAAGGCATGTTTAGCACGATAATGGTTTCAATTATGATTATTTTTCAGGAAATATTAAACCATAGAAGTCTCTGCACACACTGTTGCCTGTGCCAATCACAGCGTCTGTTTTTAATTAAGTAGGAATGGCACGGATGAGCTAATTGTTTAATTTTAAACTGACAAACGAGAGTTGTGACACATAATTTGCAAGGTAATTGATATAAAATGTGAGAAAACCACTATCGTCTTTCAGTTTAATTTTACAAACTCCAAAACTGTGCCATCAGTGCCATCTAGTGGTCGAAAAGGGATAACACTTGGAAGTACAAGGCCTGTGAGATTACACAAAAAAAATATTATGGCTCAAATGTGCTTGGAACAGTGAAATAAATACATACATATATAGAAGCTGGGTTGTACAAAAAATTATACCAATCATCGATAAAAAAAAAAGTTATTTTGAGCAAATTGTAAAGTTGTAAAAACCGTTAAAAAAAGGCCCCGGATTTCAAAAGGGCTGAAACTTGATGCTTTTACACAACATTTAAACAGGTTTTATTCTAAAATATAAGCAAAAATATGAACCCGTTCACATCAGAGATGTAAACTACTTTTTTGCTCATCATAGGTACATTTTTTTACTACGAGTCTGACCAATCACAATGCAACTTGTTGCTATATCACTCACATATATTCACCAAGAACCCAAAACCAATTTTAACTCTAGAAAAAGTGTTATGGTTTAAATAAAACAATACAATTTGTAGTTCTATTTTAGGGCACATTCGTTAAGGAGATCTCAGACATCAGATAACTGTTGCAGTAGCATATGCTCCACATTTTCAATTTCCACATTTCAAGGAGCAAATGTTGAAAATGCCTACATGTTTAGCATATTATGTGTTTTGCCCATCCCAATGCCCAGCTTAGCCAAATACAGGAATGCTAAGACAGGTGGCAGATCCTCTTTCTTCAGCGCCAACTGCTCACACTCAAACCCACAATCCACAGCAGGAGTGATGGCTTAGATTAAAAACCGCACACTAGTCCAGCAATCAAAACCACCAGACACTCCATCAGCACATCATCAACATTGACACAATATCACAAAAGATAAAACACACACTAAAAGTACTTGAAAATCATGCTACAATCATTTTAAACATGCTTAAAAATATAGCTTAACCTTTTATATTGTTTTTGACAGTGGTGTCATTTATTTTAGTCATACAGATAAATTTGACAGTTTAAAAGGATTTATTAATCTGTTGCTGCTACTTCTGACTGACTACACTGCAAAAAGTAAAACGTAAAATTGACAATAAAACCCCAGAACTTTAGTCAAATATACGGTAGCATCGTAATTGGTTTTGTGGGATTGTACTGTAAATGTTAGAGATTTAAATGTTTTTTTTTGTAGTTTATTTTGTTGCTATAAAAACATTTAATACAAATTATATATATAAAAATATATACAGTTCTTGAATTCTTTTAGAGTTCAGAACACTCTAATTTAAAGTATTTCAATAATTACATTTCATTTAAAGTAAAAGAAACTGTCCATTTTAAGGTAAAAATGGAAACTGTGGTTGTTAAAAGTTTACTGTCAAATTCACAGTAGCACAGTTATTGAATTTGCGAGATTGTACTGTAATTTTCTGTAATTGTAATCATGTTTTATGGTTTAGTTTTCTAAATAAATGTAATTCCATGGGTTTCTAATAAAATGCTCCAAAAAATGATTTTTATATATATATATATATATATATATATATATATATTACAAATAATACAGTAAATTGTATTTTAACAGAAATAATCATTTTTTTAATCCAATCCAATAATCCAAGTCTTCACAGTAAAATTAATGGTTATTAAAGTTTACATTTATAAATACATATAGTACTTTGTAGTTAATTTAGATATTTTTACAATGTATTGTAAAATTCTCACTTTTTTGCCTATTTTAACACTCCGTCAGGATAGTAACGGCTGACTACGCCCACCTCACTTCAGAAATCCGTGGGATATATTACGCACACTATGTATTTAGGACACACATTTTTCCAATCTAAAAAATAAAAGCTAAATAACCCTAAAAATGCTAAATCTATGAACATAAAACCTTGTTTTCAACTTTTATTGAATAACCTTTAAATCAACATGTTTAATCTAGAAGTCCTCCCTTAAATACATGTCTGGCACATCAGAAATGGCATCAACCCTCATAGAATTCTGTTACTCATGCATCTCATAAAGCAGGTAAATCTGTGTGTAAAGGGCATGTGAAGAGTGGGCGGAGAGACGGCTGCGACTGGCAGCACAGATGGTCCACAATACGGGGTGCAGGACCACCTGAGCAGCTAAGCTTTGGAGAACAGATTGGCCTGACAGCATTGGACCAAGCCTACTCATCACATTTGTGCTGCTTATCAAAGATGCAGGCGTTACAAATGGCACTTCCTGAATGCTTAACGTATTCCAATTGGTTTGGCAGATAAATCGACCAAACCGGGCTTTGACCTTATTCCTCAAGCACACCTTGCCCATATTGTGCAGCATGTTAGATTTATGGAAGGCCGAGAGTGCTCCGCTCCACTAAAAGCTTTGCTACACTGAGTGCAGATCTGGACAAACAAACTTGTCATGTTTTTCAGCATATAAATCAGAAAAAGCAACATGGTGGGTTTCGCAAGCCTAAAGCTAATAAGCCTAAATACTAAAGGGATTACTGAGGACCGTTCATCAAATTTAAAGCAACAATGATGGCAACTTCCAATTTTTCCATCTGTCCAGATTCCATTCCATTCCACACAAGGCAGACGTGTGGACATTTGTAAAGGTGATTGAAACTCTGAAGGGATTGTGGGTAAATTAAGCTCTGGTCGTCTCCCCATTACTGTTGGAAATGGTTTTGTCATAAAAATGTGATCATTATTTGGCAGCCATTTTGCTACCTGCCAATAGTGGCATTTTTTTAATAATACAAATAAAAACAAAACTCTTCTTTTATTAGCTTTTTGTACTTAGAAAAAAAAACCATAAAATGGGGTGTAATTTATGTATAACAGTAAAAAAAATGTTTGTTTTCAAAAGTAAAACAATTGTTTTAGTTGTAGTATATTCAATAAAACTAGGACGAACATGCTGAAAAGCCGCAGAATTCATAGAAATATCAAAACTATAAATAATAAGTTACAAACAGCCGGCTTATAGGTAATCCCACGCCGATCCAGAAGTTTCTCAGGTGATGAAGGCTCATGGGACGTGGAATCCATATGATCAGTGCAGATGCTGCAATACATAACTAAGGACGAAATAGACGAGTTCGAAAATCGGAGCAGGAGACGATGAAGATTAGGTGAGTTTCATTAGGAGAAGGTTGAAGGTTTTTTTGAAACACAGCAGAAGGAACAGGGAAGCAAGAGAGAAGCAAGGTAAGCGGAGTTACTTTGGAGAGTCAGTAGGTGTGAACCGTGGAACTGACAATTGTGGAGTTGCTGTGATTCAGTGGTTCATCGGAACTGGGATTGGATGCTTACAGAAACTGATGGCCTGGTGTCAGGCATTAAGTCGTTTTTTTGGACCAATGACACATCTTTGATATTTCTCTGGAGTCCATTTTTTATCCTCTTCAATTGAATTTAATGAATGAACTGTTTTAAAGAGAGTTGATGAAAGATATACGTGCACATGCGCACAAACCGCTCTGCAGTGTCCTCGAGGACGCCTTTAAGTGACACCCTTATTTTTAATAAAATAACTGTACACATTGTATTTTGAGTTTCAATTTAATTTAAAACAAAATAACAATTAGACCAAAATGTATCATTTAATCACATTACAGCACTTTTATTATTATTTTAATATTATTGTTATCAAAGTTATAGTGTGTTATGAACATTTTCAGATTGACTTTTAAATAAGTGAAGACATTGTGTACACTCTTTTTTTTGGGGGGGGGGGGGGGGGGCATATCGCCCAGATCTAGAATCCACTAGTAAATAAAGCTTATGTTGTAGGTGAACAATTGCTTTTTTAAGTTAAGTTGGCTCTTCAACACAGCCCAGTCCCCCTTATTCCCTGTTTTGTATAGATTATAACGAATACATCAAAAATGAATCAGAGAGGAGCATAGCTGCTCTGTATGAGTCAGTGAGGTCAGTCCTTGGCCTCCATCCTCTCTGGATTTCCGGTAGACTGTCCATAGTGGACCATTAATCAAAGTTTCTTGAACTATGTGAAGCTGATGACAGTGTCTGTGAACTTGAACCATGAGAACCAGGCTTTAAGGTATGAAGCAATAGTTTCAAAGCATTGGAAATATTGTGCAACAGAGAGGCTTGATTAACGGTTAGCAAATGATTCATTAAGCCCGACTCGAAACGTGGCCAGACATCATCTAATACTATAATTCATGTAATACTACCTCCTTAAACGGTTTACATTAGATGTATGAGCGCTAGAGAAATTCAGTTATGTATGTTCAAATTAACTGCTGAACACCCCCAAGCTCAGCTAAAGCTTAATGAATTTGCTAGGACGGATCTGTCTATTGAAAATCCCTGCTGTGCTGGACCCAGGTGTTTCATGTCGAACAAAAGATTCTAAACACATCTCCTCCGAGACCACTCAAGCTACAACCACCAATCTTTGCCAAGACATCCCAACTAGTCTAACTCTGGTTGCCATATCTTGTCAGACTGGTACCACTGAATGAAATCATTGAGAATTAACTCTTTGAGAATTAATTGAGAGAAATTTTCCAGGGACTTAACATGGGGTAAAATGTAAAAAAAAAACTGTAACTGTAACTGCACTGTCTGTGCAAGAACATAACCACATATCTTCAAGATGAAACAGTTTGTTTATGCTAATCATAAAAAAACATTTTTATCATGGAGGGTTCCCTAGCAACCAAACTGTTTACCCTAGCAACCAAATTTTCTGAACTCTATCTCGGCTTTAGTAAATGATAAAGACATGGGGGTTGGTATATAAGAGACTTATTAAATTATGTCGCCTCCAACCTGACTGTTTACCATAGCAACCCTTTTTGCATATAACTATCTCAGCTATGGTACATTTTTGATTATTCTATTTCCCCACAACGCAAGTCTTTCATGTGACTATAGTGAGTTTCTAAACAAAGACTTATCATTCGTTCATTTGGTTTAGTTTATTTCTCCTCCTTTGGAGAAGTCTTATGTTATTCAGGTTTTCCCTACGAGGGTCTTTTAATGATATATAACAAACTTTATTTTATTAAGGTACCTTTCAAGCTGGCTTCCCAAAGCGCTGTACAAAGAACACAAGTAGAAAAATGCAGAAAAAACAGGCTCAATTATTCGATGCAACTGTGGTGAAGGTGTGTTTGCATCTGATCCGGGATCAGATTCTGGCTCATAGAGGTAAGGTTGTATAACGTTTCCTCCAAACGCCGTTATAGAGGCTATCGATGTTGCTTTAATAAAACGTTGAACGCTCAGAATTTAAGTTATAGTTAATAATTTGTCACAATTAATCGCTAATCTCCCTCACATCAACTTTGGCGGTTAGCCTTTGCAAACAAACCATGAATATGCAAATCACTAACCAATAGTTGAGTAACTGGGGAGTAGTTACAAAGTTTGCCGAATGAAAATATCTTCCCATTTCTGGAAAAGGCCTACGCTAGAAAGTTGAATGTGATTTTAGTTTAAAATAAAGACTTAAGTAAAAATAAATCATATTTCCTATGTGAACAGCATTTTAAAAATAAAACAATGTCACCGAGCCTTTAATAAATGATAGCTCAACTTGAAGGAAACCAGAAGATCTTCTGGACAGTTCTCTGAGAGTTTCCATGGCTCTGCTCCAGTGTTGTCTTTTTATTTTAACGGCTGCTTTCTTATTTGAATCCAGGATGCGGAGGGAAATGTTTTGGTTTGAACGAGGGGGACGAGAGGAATGGAGTGAATGAAGCACACTCCTCTAACTCAGAGCAGCTGTGGCCACTGTTAGACCCAGCACGGCCTCTTCCTCCTCCTCCTTCCAGCTGCTGAAGACCAACTGCACACAGTCCACTATAACAATACACAGGCATGGACTGGAAAACAAATCCCGTTGTAGCTCAGCAAGATTTGAGAAAGCGGTACTGCTGAGTTTGCAAGAACCTTGAGCAGCATTGGCTTGAAAATTCTACTGCTTTCAGAAAAACAAATATATTGGAGAGATTGTAATTCTTGCTATTTAACATTTGCCAAAAGTGCATTCTTTAGTGGGCAGTGCATGAAAACATAATACGATAAAATAAAAAGGTTTAAAATTATTTGTTATTAAAACTCTGATTGGGCGATGAAACTATGAAAAAAAACTCCATTGAAATGAATGGGCTTGCATGTGGCGATGAAAAGGCGGAAGTTTCCACCTACGCTCTGCTTTTCCGAACTTTGACCTGCGATTTTGAGTCCACCACATTGACGAGGTCAGCTCTGTGAACTTTTTGGATCAATCAATATGAAGTAAATTCTACATTTTTAGGACGTCACATTTGCTCGAAAGTAAATTAGAGAGCATCCAGTTATTATTTAGGCACGTTTTATTGTGAAATGTTTATTTTTCAAAGACGCTATTTTGTTGGCGGGCTCATAATGCACAGAATCGCATTTGAACAAATTCAGTTTTCAGTTGTGAAGATGAAGGCGTGTCCCAATTCTCTTTTGAATGAAGGGAAAGGGTTATGCTATGATTGTCTTGACCCATTCTTTAATCAAAGGGTTTAGATCCATTTCCTTAGCAGACACTGTGCTGCAAATACATTTGTAACTCATCTTAAGATGGTTGCCAGTGTGACCAAAGACTACAAAAATCAACACACCGAATGGATATTCGCACAAACCTTTGGATGGATTCTCAGCAGGGTAGTCCTCGTCTGCGTCAAGGAAATATTGATGCAATGACACTCCATACCCGAAGATGCCGTTTGCGTTACAAACGTCTCAAACAGGGAAATGGCGCACCTTTTATGTCCTACTTACGTCATCAAAACAGCAAGCTTTCATTGCTCGTTCTCCGAGCAGATCCGAGATGGCACTCCGAAACTTTTTTTTTTTCATTGGCACCACCTGTTCACTGCGATGTGTGATGTACCATTGGTGGCCAAAGTTTTAGATCATCGCACGAAACTTCGCAACAAACATTCGGGTCGATGTGAATAAGCTAAAGTTCAAATTCCTCATTTCATGTTTGATTTCATGTTTAACATCTATATACAACTCAGCAAAAAGTTAAATAGTAAAAGAAAGTACTATTTTTAAAGGAATTATGAGTCATTTGATGGTCATTTGACACTGTGTGAATGTCACTTCCATGGATCAATTTGGCCACGAATTTTGGACATCTGTCTGCAATTTAAAAAAACCTGTTGGCAAGTCCCCGATAATCTGGGTATACTGATAAACATTACCCATTCCTCTCCAACCCCAAAAGGTCTCTGCATGCTTCCCGATGAACAGTATCTTGCCATTTCTTCTCCCTTATGAAGCTTTTTAAGTTGTTAATTTAATTCCTCCACTAAGTGTCCCTTACCTTTCCTCCATTCCCCAGTTCAGAACTATGTTTCTTATCTTTATTCCTTTCCATGTCATTGACGGGCACTTCTGAAGACAAAAAAACTTGTTTTCCGAAACTATTTATGTCCTTTGATTATTTTGTCTCATTTTAATTATGATGAGCCACGTGTGACTGATTACCCCGGTCAAATTTTTCCCTAAAAACAGGATATTATGGGTGAAGTTCTCCACCTGATGCTGGAGATAATCAAACAGCATGCTGTTAGCAACAATAGCAAACAGAACAAAAGCTACCCAGAAAGTTTATGTTCTTTAATCGAGTAGAACATCCTTTCTACCCCCTGTAGCTACTAACCGTTCACTGCAAAAAGCTCATCCATGATAACAGTTAAGCTGGGACCCTGTTAAAAGCCTACCAGTTTCTTTTCTTTACATAATACATTCCTCCTTGCCCACAGTTTGCTCATATCTACCACATATTTACCACGTTCAAGTTTCAACCAGTGTAAGAATGTGTTCACTGCATTTAAAGCTTTGAAATGACAACAACATCCAGCAACAACTTCAAGTTCTATTAGCTAGTGAAATCAAATTAAGTTAAATAATTAATGAAAATGAGTTGCGGTTTGAGTGAGATGTGCCTCAAGCTGGGTTTGAGTAGCTTAGATCCAGCTCCAACAGAACCATTTGTGTCCAAAACGTTTAATTTGACTCCTCATCACATACATACAAAAGGAGCGGAGGAGCGAAAAGCAAAAAGGAGCGAAGGTAATATCTTTACATGGGCATGGCACAAAAACAACATTAAAATAACAGCTATTCTTGTAAAAATGACACACTCCACTGGCCGACTGACTGTATTAACATCTGTCACCTTTTGGCAGTGCTATTGTTTGACTTTGTAAGAGCCAAACCACTAAAACAAACAGATAAAGTTCAGAGCGACTCATTCCTGATTAACCTGATAAGCCGACAGTTGAGAAAACCGGTTTCTTTGCTAGACACAGAGACATCTTGTGTAGTGTTAAAAACTGCAGGTTATTCAACTGAACATAACACTAGCTTTTAACATAGCATTTAGTCATGTTCAGCCTGTTAGCCCTGAATGAAAAACTAACACCGATAATCCCATGAAAGATCCTTGAGGAATTTTAAAAGAAATCCCATACAGGGCTCTGCTGCTTTCTCTTAAATTTACCATTTCCCTCAATGGTGCAGTGAAAACATGTGATCGCACAGACAGTAAGCAACAAGAGATAGAAAATAAGCGTTGTAAGCTGCCAAAATGTAATACAGAATTGTTGTGGAAATGGAATGCCTATCATAGAGTTCAACAATTCTTTAAAATAATTTTCATTTCAATGATCAAAGGTAAGAAAAATTCAATAGCTCAGGATAGAGAGAATAAAACAAATCTTTAAACCTCAGCACAGTATCTTCGTGCTATGTTGCTACTAGAATCTATTAACAAATTACCCAAGTTTCCATATTCATCACTCAAAAGCTAAAGATTCGTTCAAACTAAATACTCAGAGCACTCTAGCAATTAAACATTTTTGTCAATATGATGAGTACTTTATATTTACTTAGTGTGTCTAGCAAACTGTTTACTTTACATCTTTGCTAAAATTTTGGGCTAAATTCTCTGTTTACTGAATAAACGTACACAGCTTTAACAGCTTAATCCTGGTGGTCCTAATGACTTTACATAAGGGGTCAATTTGAGGGTTCAGTCAACCAGAAAGAGCCTTTCAAGGTCAAAATCAATAAAGACAGAAGGGAAAGAGGGGTAACCGTCTGTTAGTGCCAGGGGGTGGGAGAGGGGTCAAGCTTTAACTTAGTTAAGATAACCTTTGCGACAGAGCGATGGCTGTATCGTTGCTAAAAGGCATTTTAATAAAGAGGAACAGAGAGAGCAATGTTTTATTTAATTTTTGTTTCTTATTTCTTTTTAAGTGATGCGGTCTGATCAAGCTGCAACCTCCTGCCCTCCGTCATGAAACCAGCAAACCGACCCATTGAAAATGGTCCAATTGAACTATAGCAAACGGACATGGTTTGTATATATGTGTGTTATATATGAAGCTCTGTATATATGTGTGTTACGTAAAAACTGCAAATGGGACAAAAAGAACTGTAACTAGGACTTATGGTAAGTTCATGTAGGTATTTTTCCAATTTTCTTTTTCACTCCCGAACCTTTCCCCCTCACCCTTCCCCAATCCCTTATCCACTCCCCCTTTCAGTATTGCGCCGTCTTGTCCTGACACAACTAATGTAAACTGGCTCGTGGGAACCACAACTAATAAATATTTACATACATTCACTCTCCTACAATACTTTGAAGCAATGTTTTAAATTTAAGCTTTTATTTACTTTCGCATGGACTATAGTTTCTGATTGGTCAGACATACGTAAATAATGTCGTTTACTCTAGATCCATAGGCTGACATTCTAACTAGAGTGTGCAAAGTATCAGCCTTCCAAAACAAGACAACGAGAGAGCCCATGTGGGTAAAATTGTCATTCCAAGAGTTTATTATAACTGGATTAACATACCAATGCACATTTAGTTGGCTTTTTATCACCGCTGGCACTGTGCCAATCAACATTACATGAAAATGTTAAAATGCCAAAACTTTCCCCATGCAGTTTGCAATATACTGGAAGCTATTTTACATTACTGTGACTATTTTCATATAATGGTTTCTTTTCCATTAAATTAATCTTGTGCCAAATAATTTAACAATACTTTTGCAAAAAAACTAATTTTGACAGTCCTTAGGGCAAAGAAATCTGCACATAATAACCATGTTGACATGGAATAACTGGAATATTGCATAATATATTGGTGAATAAAGCACTATTTCCATCCAACGAGTCCAAGACAACAAAGTTGTCACTTCCTGAAAACTGAATAAACTGGCTCCAAATATCAAAAGAAAATGGAATTTGCTGCACTTTTCATATTTAATACCTTACTTGCATCTTAGAACACATAATCAACATGCAATATTTGCAGTCATGTCATCTTGCTCTTGGAGGCAAGAGACTGCTGAACACAACCGGTCAAGACAGTTCTGAAACACTTTGATGACAGACTTTGGATAAGGAATTTATGAATAACCAAAACAACATTTCAGAAGTTGTATAATGTAATTGGTCCATTGGTTAGTCCATAAATGCCGCCCCGACGCGCCCCAATTCCAACAGAAAAACGCCTTATGTATAAACTTGCTATATACAAATTTATTTGATAAATACATTTCCATCATAGTTTACATGCATTTTTTTTCTTATTAAAGAAAATGTTCATGATAATCCAGGTAGAGAGCAAGCAGCCTGGGTGGATGCAGTAACTTCTTTCCGTTTTTGGAAAGCACCCATGAGCCATTTTAATGCCTAATTAAAAAAAAATGTTTTGCACAATTTAGAATACATGTAATCTTATATTTATTTTAATTGCAAACTTCATCAGTTTTAGTAAGCTGTCAATCACAATCTCGCTAGCCAATAACGAGAAAATAACTGTTAATCCCGCCCTGAAAAGAGGTTTGCACCAAAAAGACAATTTTTTTAAATCATAAACAAAAACAGTGAAACAGAGAACAGGTCTTTGCACACTGAAGCCGAAACTTTCAGAGCATTTTCACCCAAAAATATTTTGGAAAATTTAGGTCCACAAGCTTTGCACACTGAACATTTAACTTGTGGCATCAAATTCACATAAACACAAACAAATTACCAATGAAAATGGCATCTTCAAGCAGTGATGATAAATATTTGATAATATCTCTTTTGGCAAGACAAAGGAGGAAATATAGGGTTTATCCAATTCTGAAAATGCACAGAGAGGAAGTACAATTCATCCTCCTTAACAAAGTGCTACAGAAAAATCGGATTATTCAGGAGTGCTGTTTTGTGCAACAGGCATAATGTGAACTCATTTTTTATTACATTTATTGTTTTCGATATAAAAATTGTCGGACGTCAGAGTGCAAAGACCCAAAGTCAGCAAAAAAGTGAGTTTATGTGAAGACAACATTCATTAGGTTTGTTCCATATTTTCATTATATTTTGTTGATCTCACAAAAGTTTCATTCATTTTGTGCTACAAAGGCAATTCCATTCAACAGCCACCAGAAAAGAAAAAAAAAACACCTGACACATGAGAATACTTTCTAAGTAAAAAAAAAAAAAAAGACAAAAGACATTAGTGCAACACTAGACATTTCCCGTAAATATATCAGTTTTCTGAAAGAAATAAAAGCTATTGATTACCCGTGAATTATTAACCGAATAACTCTCGCTTCCTTTGTCAAAAGGATGCTCTCTCGCAGTTATACGAGAGCGTACACGCCCCCTTTAAATTTGAATTCAAAAGAAGAGGTTGTTACACATCGACAATGCCCTAAAATGTGTCAGACAAGGCGTTTTGACACGCGGCCACTGAATAGTTGATGCAAATGTGGAGCACTGGCTCAGTACCCCACACTCACGTCCTCTTAAGTAGGTCAGCGAGGAACATACAGTAAATTATACTGTAAATGGTTTAAAAGTAAAGCTACAGGTACATTGGTCATTGCGCTCCGGGCAATCCACAAACAGTCGGAGACAATAGAAGAGGACACTTTCCACTGAAGCGAGAAATGTCCGCCTGTTAATTGTGTCCCCCCTCCGCAATGCACCGATACACACCTCCATTCACATTCAACGCCTCGGTCTGCGACAGAGCGCGTGCACCCAACTGACACGGAACTATCCAAAGACACACAAAGAATGTTCGCTCTCTCTCTCACAAAATCCGTTGAAACCCCATAATTATTGATTAAAACACCACCCGGAATTCAATAACATACGCGTTGTGGTACAAATCAAATTCAACCAGCGCCTCAATGAGAACCAACTGCGCATGCCCAGTTCTGTTAGAGCTATAAAATGTTACTGACACTCTCTGTAGTGTTCTAAGCAGCTTTACCTCGAGAGGTTGTAGTGTATCGTGCGTCCGGTTCTTTGGCTCTGGAGCTGCAGCATTTTCCCGTTGAGAACACGCCCGCTCATCTCCGCTTTGTTCACATACTACTCTTACAGTGTACTGTAACATACAACATAGTCCCCACGCGGATATTCCTCTCCGGCTTCGCTCTGGAGGAGGTTTGAATGAGAGGCAAGCGGCTCTCTTCCTGACTGAGAGGGAGAGAGAGATAGGAAACACCCACTAAATGTCCACCCCCTTCCAAGCTCTTGTCTGCCTCTCCTCCAGCTGCAAATCTCTCTTCCTGATGGTCTCAATTATCAATCTGCACGAGTACATCACTACATACCTCTGATGAAAAACCTCTCTTTAGAACTAAAATAGCCATATAGGTCTGAGGCTGAAAAATCAAAACATGCAACATTGTATTCATTACATTTTAATCTAAAATTTGTTCATTCAGAAATATATATATAAAAAAATATTATTTATTTTTGTACATTTACGAAATGCAAAAAAATCTAAATCAAATCAATATTTAGTGTCACTACTGTTTGCATTCTTATAAGTAAACTTGCACAAAAGTCAGAGATATAGAGGTTATATTAGTCATATATGAATATTGTTAGGTATTTAATCAACCAATTAGACCAAATATGTCCCAATTATCAAAAACTGAAAAAGAAACAGCAGTAAAAAAATATGATTATCACAATTCCGAATAATACCTGAATTATAAATAACACATCCACAGACAAAAATGGTAAAACGTTATCATGTCCCTATGTTGAATTCATGATTAAATAAACTCAATCTTTATATCTAATGCAATTACCTTTTTATGGGCTGTATAACGAAAAATAATTCTTCATACAGGGTAAATCAAATGTCCTATTCAAGTATTAAAATGTTGATTTTACAATGAGAGTGAAGTTGATTTCAGTGAATTAAATTAATTTGACTGAACCATGACACCCTTAAATGATTGAATTACATTTGACTTAAATAAGTGTAATTAGACTGCATCAAATAATATGACAATCAATTAAGCACTGAACACCGAAAGTCATGCTTAATATAAAAAAAATCTAGTCATGATTATTTAATACATTAAATCATATGACACTTTTATAAAGAGCAGAGTCCCTGACAATCAAACCCATGATTGAAATCAAAACATAATAGAATATTTTATAAGTAAAAAAAATGAACAGTAGTTAAAAACATTGTTTACTTTTAACCATTTGCTTTTTAACTCACACAAGTGTATTAAAATGTTTCCATAGAAAATAGCATGATTTATGTTTGAGTCAAGTCCCAAGTAAATGCAGGACAAGTCAGAGTCAAGTTCCAAGTCAATGCAGGGCAAGTCCGAGTGAAGTTCCAAGTCAATGCAGGACAAGTCCAAGTCAAGTCCCAAGTCAATGCAGGACAAGTCCGAGTCAAGTTCCAAGTCTATGCAGGACAAGTCCGAGTCAAGTTCCAAGTCTATGCAGGACAAGTCAGTCAAGTGCCAAGTAGCTTTTCCATTACAGGGTTCAAAACATTTCAGGACAGTACTTTTCAGGTCTTTGTGGTTCTCTTGCTTTTCATTTTGTATTTTAGTATCTCTGGGAGCCCAAACTAAAAACCATTGTGAACAATTACATTTTTTCCACACACACTTACGACATCTCTCGATATCAACACAGAGACAATAATTAGTCATTAACTTTAAAAGAGAAGAAGACATCACAGAAAGGCAAGAGTTGTGATAGATGCTTTTCACCACAGAGAATGAACAGCCTTGTCAAGAACTGGGCTGTGATAAAGACATCCTTTCTCTGTGTAGTCAATTGGCTGTATTTCTAAATGAACAGTCTACTCGAAGAAAGCCAAGACACTGTTGGAACCACTGAGACGATTTCATGAATAAACCTTTAGCGACAGACGACAAGCCAGAGAGAAAGGGACAAAGAGGGTCTTCTTCTATTGCACACTCATTCGCACACAAACCACAAACTCCCAGGGAGCCGTGATGTTTCTTTTTTTTGTGCCTAGCCAGGTGTGTGCGTGTGTGTGTGTTTGTCTTCTATAAGGATGTGACAGACATGCTTGATTGGTGCTTTGGCAGCATGCTAAAAGACAGCAGCTGCAGGTGTGCCAGTCTCTTGCCTGCAGTGTTGTCTGGCACCATGACATGATACAGAGAAAGGGCAAGAAACCAAAGGAACACTAATGAGTAAGAGGTCCGTGTAATGGTGGATTTCCCTTGCCTGCCTTTCTGATCCTGCTCTGGGGTGAGTTGCAAGTAAGAAAACTGAGCTAGATTTTCCAGAATCTGTGTCATTTCAGTTTATTACACACTGTAAATGCTTGACTGGTAGGAACTACCTTCCTCAGCAGCTGATGAGGATGTGAAAGTTCAGTAAACACCAGTATGTAAATGCACTGTCTGTTACTTGACACCAATCATAAACTCAGATTAAAGTTTTACGTTTTAACAGAATAAAGGGATATTAGTATGAGTTAAAGGTGTATCTATAAATGGACAAAACCCATTCAATAATTTTTTTTGTCTACACCCCAAATTGTTACAAATGACACCTTACTGTCACGAACCTTAGGATCCCAAAAAGATTTTTTATGTTTTTAAAGATTTCTTGAAATCTATATCATAACGCAATACAGTTCTGTTTAAGTAAAAAATAAACCAACTAATGTTACAAAATGAATAGTGCCAAATCTATGCACTTTCCTTTCAGGAATGGCTCTTTTTCTTTTTTAAATAAAAATGTATTTCAATGTACATTGAATCTTTGACACGTAAAAGTAAAAAAAAAAAAAAAAAAAAAAAAAAAATCGGAGGATCTGCATCTTTGGCCACTAAAACAATTATAATGTTATTTATGAGCCTGTTTGTTAAATGTAAACGCCTCTATACTTCTTACAAATAACAATTCTTTCATTCAAAAAAAGGCTTGTTTATATTGTTGAGAGTTGAGTGTGCTGTTTCCCTGTATTTTGTGATCAGTTCTAAATAACCTCTCTTGCTCTCCGTCTCTCTATTTTACCCAAAAGTGTTGAAAAGATAATTAGTCTTCTCCATTTTCAATGGCAATAGAGTAGAATATGTTCGGAGCTTAGTTCGGAGCCTCTGAATCATGTTGTCTGTAAGCTAAAATAAAAAATGTTAATTTACATGCAATTTTTTTATTTTTAAAAGTCAGAAGTTAATAGGGTGATATTAATTTTTATATATTAATTTATGTAAAAGAAATAATTTGGAATCGATTTAACAGTCTTTCTTATCTTTAAATGGAATGTTGTAAGCAGTAACCTTGATTCAAATTTAGAAGATGAGACCTGAGTAATGGCTGAATATTCAATGGTCAGTCTCTTATTACCAAATGGGTTAATATATATATATATATATATATATATATATATATATTTTATTTCACAATTCTAGATTATTCTCATTTGTTTGACATTTTGAAATATTTTACAAGATCATTTAAATGGTCAAAATAGAATTTATAGCACACAGATTAAATGGTGGCTTTCTTTAACACAACAATCGATGTGTTTTGGCACAACATAAACTGTATTTGTGTCAGTTTTTTTTTACAACTCTTTATAAAATGGTCACATAAGCACTCTGTGTTTACACAACATACTCTTTTAAACCAGAGGTGGTAAAAAGGGGACAAGCCCAAACATGTTTGTCCACATTTCCAACTGTATTTCCCACTTGAGATTAATTTCACAAATTATCTTTGGTCACATTTGATTTTACAACCGCAAAGAATCCACTTAGGAAACACATGGCCACACACCAGCCTGTTCATAACAAGCAAGATAACCTTGTTTTCTTGAACAATACACCTTTAAATGTGTCTGAAGTTCAGACGGTGCACACCTTTAACCTCTAACTGTCTTTCCATACCCCCTTCTTCTCCCAGAATGTGTCCTCCAAGCAGTCCCAGTGGTTGACTTAATTGGCAACTCTGGTGATTGTTCCGGTCCCTTACGAAATATAATGGCCGGGGACCGACTACAGACTTTGATTTCCCTGGGAAACTGTCAGCACAAGAGATGAAAGAAAACCCAAGGAGTGTACACGAGACCTGGGAGTCCTCATCCACCTTATCTAGAACTCACAAGCTACCACTCCCTCTCGTATTCACTCCCTTCTTTCAGGAGCTTATATCCTTGGCAACATGAACATTAGAAAGACTTTGGGTGGAAACAATGCATTACCCAACGGATAGATGTGCAATGAGCCTGAGCATTCCAAGCCTGTCAGTATGATAAGTACACATTCCTACTTATTCATAGTATTTACTATGTGAACTAATAATTTTGCAGCCTGTCAACCCTCCTTCAAAATACATTGTGAGAGGGCCCCATGCTGTGTCCAAGTTTTCATAGGAACACCACAGATTTCAGAATTTTTCTGAATACCCAAAATGGAAGAACGCTATTGAAAAAAATAGTAATCTCCACCTTAAGTAAACTTAACCACTTTGTCCTGAGAAGTAAAGGCGTTTGCATATTTGTATATCTCCTCCCATGAGATCTGTATAGACTCAATGTGTAGAAGTTTCCACATTGAAATTTCATTGCAAACACTCAAGGCAAGCAAGACATTATCATCGTTTCAGTGCACTGTCTTGTATTTTGGTTAGTGGTGAATCTTCCAGTGTCCTCAATCTGTGTGTGTTTTTTTTTATGAGAACATACAAAGTAGTTGAACTTGTAACATATGTTTAAAACAAAAAAAATTTGAATTTTCAAATGTAATTTCCATTTATTTCATATGATGAAGCAACATGAAAAAAATATGATACAGGCAAATCGTGCAAAGATGACATTCTATAGAATGCTTAGACACGATTGATGTTAGGTGGTGGGATCACCTGCTGCCAAAGTTTGTAATGGTTTTAGGGCTGTTTGTGGTTGCATTTAGGTCATTATTTAAGAATGTTTCTTCTTAGGCGTATCTGGTTGAGGTTCAGCGGATGCTTTCGCGTCAGTCTTTTCCTGTAGGTTCTCAGAACACACATAGAAAAAATCATTGATGTTGAGCTGTTTATAGTGTTGGTGGCTGATCATAGGGAGCTGTTTGACAAAACTGTGGACAAAAAAGAGAATTAGTGGTGCGCCATTTCTTCCTGTGATGAGTCCCTATGAACATGTGGGCTGAGCGCCACAGAGCGGCTCTTTTACGTCCTACTTATTTCATCAAAACGGATCCAAAATGAAAGTGAGAAACCCTTTTTCATTGGCACCACTTGTTTGGACAGATGTGTGATGTCCCGTTGGTACCTATGGTTTTTGGTCCAGACGCATTGTCGTGCGAAACTTCAGATTGGTGTGTAAAGGTGTATTTTGCATGTTAATCTTGTGGCCTTTTTTTAAGATAATTTTTTTAGTCATTTTGCCTTTATTTAGAACAGATAGGACAGCGAGTAGTACTCTGCCTAAAAGAGAGGGCGAAAGATAGGAAATGACGACAAGTTCAGGACATGTCAAATGCTTTCCACGGGGAGGCCATCTCATGGCTTTATAACACTTACCGTAAATGGTACCTATCATTCTGTTGAAAGCCTAGGTACTTTATACAACGCCTATGAAAAGAACACCTATGCAAAAATGTTTGCTAAAAACCTTCATGCATTCTTTATAGTTGCTAGGCATTCTATAGAATACTGGGATTTCACACTTTGTCAGTAAGTTGATTAGGACTCTAAATGGTTTAAATGACTTTCTAGCAATACTGAAGATTTTTCTCATTTAATTTAGCGTTATATTGGGTTATCACACAAAACTCAAGCTCAATCTGGTAGTCATGTGGTGTGTTTTTGGATGCCCAGCACAAATCTGAGCTGGTTCCCACATCAGCATCTCGCATGCTTTCACAAACTAATAATTTTAACAAATAAAGAAAATCTTTGCAGTAAGATCAAAGCCACTTTTATTTTAGGAATTTTTCTCAGAGTTTGATGTGAAATTCCAGTTGAAGCAAAAAAGTAGTTCATTCACACTACATCTCTGAAATTTCCATTGTAAAACTGATCTCAGAAGATGGAAAAAGTTCAGGCTGATCTCTTTAAACACTCTTTCTAACCCTAAGTCAGTTACTTTGTTTTAGTTTTTTCTAAGGTCAGACAGAAAAGACAAAGCCATGGCAGTTCCAGAACCCCTTCAATCTGTTTAGCAGGAGCTGACGCACTTTAACTGCTTGGCCACTCTGCTTTGTTGAGCATTTCTTGTCCTATTTAGTTCTTTTATACGGGAAATGAGAGCTGATTTGACTGAGTGGCTCTCCCACAAGGGTCTTATAAAAGAGGGATAATGGTTGAATTGGCTGTAACAGGTGGATGGAAAGGGTAGAGAGGGAATGACCCAGCAGGGGTTGGGGACCTCTGGGTTTCATATGCATTTCTGAGTTGTTAGAAGTAACCGTTTGTCTCTGCCTCTGTGAAACATGGGGTTGTTTTTAAGTTGTGTTTCTATCTATTACTAATCAGCAAGAAAACTCAGTTTTACGTGAAATTGGAAAATTATATGTAGTTTAGTTTTTTATTAGTTTTCTACTTTGTATTGGTATGTATAGTTGTTATTCATTCATTTATTTATTCATTCATTCATTTTCCAACCCGCTTAGTCCCTTTTTGGGGTTACGGGGGTCTGCCAGCACACATTGGGTGGGAGGTGGTGGTACACCATGGACAGGTCGCCAGTCCATAGCAACATTCACTCACACATTCACACTTAAGGGGAATTTAGATTCTTTGGTTACCCTAACCACATGTTCTTGGGATTGTGGGGGAAACCTGAGTACCCGGAGGACACCCGCACAAGCACAGGGAAAACTTCCAGGAAGTTCACCGGTGAGCCTTGAACCGACATCCTAACTGGAAGGCCACAGTGCTACCCACTGCACCGCTCTAGTTGTTATTTATAGCATATGAAAATAATAACAATTTATTTTGGCAAAGACTGGAACATAATTATGTATGGGTCAGTTTGACAGCAAGCAAAAAACAATAAACAATTTGTAAACTCTTGCCAAATTGAGCAAAACCAATTTAGACAAATCACACAAAAAAATTTCCAGCTTTCCCCATAGACCTCCCCTCCCCGCCACTCCCCTCCTCACAGTTTGTCATTTCAAGTATATAATTTTCAATGTATGGTGTAATGAAAAGCAGAAATGCTGATTTTATGTCTTGAACATAACTGACAGCATATTTGGGGTGCCTTGGAATCATTTTGATGACATTAACAGCACTACATCTACCTTGTCATTCAAGTGGGGAGCGGGACTATTATGACCTTTAGCTCACAACATGAAATGAGCTCTTGGACAGCTCATTGAGGAAATATAAAAAGAAGTAAATCAATTCAAAAGCAAGTTAGCAAATACACAATACAAACTCAGGTAACTGAAAACCATTTTTTTACTTTAAACCATAAACAGGATTAAGAACTCAAATACTCTTTGTATAAAATCAAGTTCAAATAAACAAAAAAGAATGCGAATTGGGGTCAAATTGACCTCAGGGATAATATTAGGATTAAATGCACAAGATTTATTTGAAGATGTTAAAAATGGTTCGCTGGTCCTTGTAAAAACTTATTTTTATTAGATATTACATTTATTGTAGCTCTTTATATTTGCCTTCCAAGTCTTTTGTGCTTCACATTCAGTTTATATTCTAAGAGAAACCAAGAGCACTAGATTAAATCTCCCATTTCACTTGACATTGACTTGAAAATGTTTCACGCGGCCCCTACAATAATTGCCTTGCCCACCCAGACAGCTCAAACCATAGGAGTTAGTCTGAGTGGAAATAGTTGACCAACTTTAATCTGTTTGATGTTGTTACAGCCTTGAAAGAGTCTGTGGCCATTCCACCAAGCTTTGACCCCCACAAGTGGTGAAACTGTTATGGTAAGGACAGACAGAGGAACACAGATTGGATTTGTTTGATTATAGACCCTTATATAGACCTGGACACATTTTACTAAAGAAATGGCAGCAATCCCAGTGTACACATATGCAAAATACTCAGAATAAATCCAAGTGTTTTAATAGTGTGCTCACTCTCCAGCTCTTTATTCCATGTAAACAGTTGCCTAACAGATATACAGCGCCATCACTTCAGATTTTGTGGTTTAAAACAGAGTGTTGATAATGTCTTTGCGCTACTCGTGTATAATTTAATACCTTTGGACTTTGAGCAAGCGAAGGAAAGATACATTTGTTCACAAGCTACAATTTTATTTACTTAAGTTTGTCATAATTCAAGGATATGTGGTCTGTCCAGCAGTGCCGGTACTTTAAAAAATATATATTTCTATTAATGTTACCCTGTATGGGGGGAGGGTCTTGCCTAGGGCAGTCGGGCAGTAAATTGGTCAAGGCCAGCCCTGCTGTCAGGCTCTATGTCAATTTTTCAACTGGTTTTTTTTTTCCAATTTGGTCTCAATTGAAGCTTTTCTTGACATGAGGGATTTACAGGGATCAACCAGACCAACAACTTTCAGGGTATTCGGTTATACCAGCTTGTCCAACCGCTCTTGAACCTTTTTGTTCACATCAGTTTCTTTTACTGAGTTGAGAGGCGATTGGAGACCTGCTGTATCATTCACAATAGAATATAAAATAAGACCTCGTGTGGGTTAATTGGTAAAATATCTCTGGCATTTCTGCTTCTTTTGAATATTTTATAAATATGCTAATATTCCATCCAATTGAAAGAGATTTAACTAATTTGCCATTGATAGTATCTTATGGGCTCTTAAAAGCAGGATTTTTTAATTTACTTTAAAAGAACCAAAGTACTAAAAAGAAATTCTGTTCTGGCCCAGCCAGTTTTTGTATGGTCGAAGTGTCTCAATGAATTACGGTATATGTCTGGGGCAAGTCTGGAAGTCCAGACAGGGGTCACATGGGACACATGACTGGTCCAATAAATGGCCAGGTTAATCAATGACACCAAACATCCCATGATGTCTGGCCCATGTTTTTTGTACTGCTTTTAAATCATCCCCAGACTTCTACCAGATCTGGGCCATACTTGGCCCACTATTTGTGTACCAAGGGAATGCCAAATGTTACAGACAGAATGCCAAAAGGCCAAACTTTAGAAACAGGTTTGTTTGCAGACATGTTGCAGGAAAAGAAACAGTACGATAGGAAATAAGAAACTATTTTTCTAGCACACCAAAAAGAAGGCAAACAAATAGAATCAAGGGAAATAGAACAATCAGTATGGATAGACACAGGTGCTCTTATTAACGAGTGCAAAGACAAAACAAAACAAATGGATAACTTTTAGCAGCAATACAATAGTTTTGCTATTTGGTACAAGAAGAAATGATTTCTGGCTCATTTTTTGATAATTGTTTTTGTCTAGCCAAGAACAAAATGACAAAACAGCATATCAAGCTAAAAAATTTTGAGCATATCACACCAGACCTCAGGTACATATGTTCTTTTTAACCCATTAGTCTTTCCTCTGCACCTCCCAGTTAGCCCCGACACTGAGAGGTAAAAGGAGAGGCTGAAAATATACACCTATGAATCAGAACACTTCTAATGAAGCTGTATTTGTCAGGCAAATGCTTTAAAAGATCAGCAAATAAATCTTTAATCGAAAAAATTTTCAAAAATATAAAACTGAAATGTAATGACAATTGCAAGTCTATTACGTCTGGGAATGCAGATATGGTTGATATGGACAAAATGGTTGCACAGTGGATAGCACTGTGGACGTTCAGTTAGAAAGTTGGTGATTGAATATAAATAGATAGATAATATAACTCAACTCATCAATAATGATGTGTTCAAAACAGCATTTTTTAAACATCTGCTAAAAAAACAAATGGAGAATATCAAAATGATCCTGGAAAAAATGTAATAACAAAGCAGCAAGATTATGCAATAGACACGTTATAACAAAGATTGAGAGAAACATTCTTGAGAGGCATTTTAACACAGCTGTTGACAGAGCAACCAGATGGTAATAACATCTCAGTCTGCACTATGCTGTTCTTTTCCTTTTGGGACCTTTTCATGTTTACGTTTCCATAAAGGTCATTCGCTTTAAAATGAACACTTTATTCCATTGACAAACCTATCAATCCAAGCTTTAAAAAAAATCCCTCGGAAATCTCTATGAGAGGATATATGACTGACAGCATTCCTGCCTGATGACAGCATTTCAATCACTCAAACCCCTTGTCTCACAAGTCAGGGCATGTTCCAGACAATGGGGGGTTGTCAAGCTTCATCCAGATGTAGTGTCAGCCTCCCACTAGCATTTACCAACTCACAACCTTCTTTAGTCTAAGTGGAGGAGTAGTGAGTTTGTTTGGGTCAGTTGACTCCTTCTCAGAATCCACCTGAGAATGTGGGAGAGATGTCAGAGGAGTCACGCCTCAGGGCATGATGAGAATTCAGATACACAGCCACAGAAACAGCCGGCACAGCAAAATGGACGGGGGGATAAGACAAAGAAATGTTTGTTTTCCTGCAGGGGAATCCAACTGGGAGAAACCACTGGAAGATCATTCTGTTTCTGCAGTTCTCAACATAGTATCTACAGTTGGCAGCATTCTAGGCATTGTTGACACTTAATAGGAAGTGATTTGGTAAATTCTGTAAAGGCAGTAACTCCAGGCAAACAGTTATTTACATAAAACTGCGCAATTACTGTTGGTAGGCAAAGACAAGTCAACTATAAGAAAGAATAAATATAACTATAACAACTATAAATTTGAATGTTTTATGTTATCTTAGTGGTTGGTAGCATTGCAGCTTTTCAGTAAGAAGGTTGCTGGTTCAAGACCAACCCTAACCCTTCCTGTGAGACGTTTGCATGTTTTCCGCTGGGTACTAAACACAACAAGGTAACGCTTGGCACAATTCAGCTAAGTTTGGCCTACTTGCTTTACCTAGTGCTGCATCAGAGGGTATGTGTTGTAAGGATCTCATGTGGTATAATAAAGAGTGCGACATGAGATCAGGAAATATCCGGCAAACAACAATGGATCCCAAGCACGACAAAGAACTGTTGAGTTTGCTTCTTGGATTATGGGTGTTTTACACAGCTTTCCAGTTGCTTTCCACTGCTTCTTCTCGCACTCGAACAAAGACTGGAACAAACTCAGTATTTGGGCATGTAATTTGCACTATTCGATAAAGCAAGCGATGGCGACTCTCGGCACTCGTCATGCTTGCTTTGCGGATTTAAAACCACGCTGAACTGAACTGTACCATGTCGGACACTGGAAATGTTATATTTGTTTACAGTACATGATCTGAGAGCAGCACACTGATTGATCTATCCTCTCAACAGACAAAAATAAACGATCCACTGATCCAATATTAAATGGTGCAGACTGGGTTTAACAACAGCTAGAGGTAGACAGTATCTCATCTGTCACTCCCACACCAGTAATTGTAGGTCTCCCTAGACAGTGGACTGGGAAAAGCAATTGTTCTTTTCCCTACAGTGTGCAGACAATGGTCTTGGTAAAAATGAGTGATTGTTTACTTACTATCAAGGTCTGCTTTTGCTGATGCTGCTAATTTGAGAGGTTTTGTAAGAAATTGAACAAGTTGGCATTTTTACTGTAGGTTGTGAAAAGCCTCCTTCGATCATGGGTGAGGTAAACCAGGACTTCAATGGCCTTTTTAACAAATAGAATGCTGCAGAACCTGTAGTGGTTTCTCGTGACAAACAAAGGCCCTTTTGTGACACTGAAATTTGA
This sequence comes from Danionella cerebrum, assembly GCA_007224835.1. Classification (NCBI taxonomy): domain Eukaryota; kingdom Metazoa; phylum Chordata; class Actinopteri; order Cypriniformes; family Danionidae; genus Danionella; species Danionella cerebrum. Next base: position 175,867 of record SRMA01026572.1, read on the forward strand.
GAATATTTCACTTATGTAACCTTTATAGTTAAGTAGGTATTAATTAAAAATACATGCCATGTAATCATTTGATCACATTTCATAGAAATCCACCAAACATATAACATTCAAGGGAAATAATATTCCTTTGGTTTGTACTACTTTATAATTTGCTGTAATAAATTACCTTTTTATTGAAACAGTTTTTGTGTCAATACTTGTTTTGCTATCAAAATAATTAAAAAAGAGAAATAACAATTTTAAGTTTTAGAAGAAAAATCAAAAGAGTTGAGACAAAATAAAAATCCCCACAAAAAGCAGACAAGTTTAATTTTTTTTTAAAAAACTTTTCTAGAGCCTCACTTAAAGACTAGGGCCATACATATTTTCTCTCCATTTGAAGTGTTATTGAGTTATAGACCCATAGGATATGAGAGCAAGATGTTCACAAAACAAAAGGTAAAAAATACTTACTAATAGTATACCGTGTACTGAAACTAAAACAGTATTTTACCTGTATTTAAACTGTATTTTAATTGCTTGATTTCCTATTTTAAATCAAATCAAAATCCAGAAGATCAATAAGAATGTGAATATTTTGTTTTAAGGTCAAGTTTACAAATCAGTGTTTCCCCTACCATTCAATAAGAGGGGCTTCCAGCCCCTTTGACTGTATCATACCCCCACACCCACAGAAAAGTTAAGTATTTCTACTAATATTTTACCATCCCACCTCTTGCCCGATGTGAGCTGGAGATAGAGATGGACGCCCCCTGCCCCCAAAAAGGGAATAAGTGTGATAGAAAATCAATGAATTAAATATCTCTTTGCCACTGGTGGTACCTTATGGGCTCTTAAATCTGGATTTTATTTGACTTTAAAAGAACTAAAGTAGGTTTATATGCTTCATACAAAAAGTCCTCTGGATAATAAACATAATAGTAGAATGGTGTCGATAAAGCTTTAACTAGGCAAATCAGGTTTTGTGTTCTCTTCTTATTGTAATGTACAGATGTGTCATCTTCCTTGAGGGCTCCAGACAAAGAAAAAGAGGATCAAGGCAGAGATGTGCTACTGTTCCAGTTTGACCAACAAAGACCTTAGAGATCATGCGTTTATGAAACAATACATGACAATTAAAAGTGTATCATTTGACTGCTATAGATATGCAAGAGTCCAATATTATTATCAATTTCTTCAAGATCTCCTCAACATCTATAATCCTCAGAGAAGGGACAAAGTAAGATTGTCTTATGGTGCTCTTGATTACATCTTCATTTGATTCTGATGCCACTAATGACTAAAGCATTCGCCACGTGAAGACTGGAAAACCAGCTTGGGTATTTACTGCAGATTCCAAGGCGGCAAGACAAGAATGCAGAGATTTTAAAGGCAGGTTTCCAAAAATGTGGCAGAAAATTTCCAAATAAAAGTGTAACTTTATTGAATATCTTCCAAAAACGTTTACATTCTTCAAGACTCAATCTTTCGATGAGTTGCCAAGACAAAGGCTAATGCAGCATCACAGCTGGACGAGAAATGTGGGTTAATTGGACAATTAATTGGCTTCCCCCATCAAAACGGAGCAATCTGAAGGGATTAAATGCGGTTTGTTCAAGAGCTCTATTAGAAAATCTATATTCTGAGACTGAATTATTTTAATAGAACCCAGTTTATTTCATATTTAAAGAAAGCCTGACAACTTGAAGTCTGTAACTTGTTTTCTTCAATGAATCTAAGCATCGGGCTCCTTATCTCTGTAATATTTTCTGTTAAATATTGCCATTAAAATTTAATGGGTTTCAAAGTGGTGCCCCATCTCTTGAAAACAAGATGATAATGACAGGAAAGAGAATTGATTTCACGGTGACACGAGCAAAGAGGTGGAGAGCCTCAAGCAGACACTGCTGTCTTTGAGGGTCTGACCAAGACAAAGGGTTCTATGCCGTGCCCAAAATGTAAACAGTTAAAAACAGGGCTGATGTACATTGTTCTTTTGTAGAATTGTTGGAATTCCAAGTCTTTAATTAATTTGGTTAAAAATTATTTATATTTTGGTAAAATTAGGAAATCGAAAAATAGAAATGCATTAAAAGTATACTACTATTTTAACACTTGTATGTTTTTCAAATTAACTCCCCTTTTTAAACTGCTGTAAAAAAAATTTTTTTTTCCACAAATCCCATTATCTACCACAGCTACCAAATGAATCCAGGATTTTTACCCTTTAATTGCCAAGATCTTACAAACTGTTGACCCTATCAACCAAAATTTCAGAAACTTTTCTCAGCTTTTTAAATGATAGAGATGTTTCCTTTTGTTTATTTCACTCACAGCAACAAAAGGAACATTATATTGTCTCCTTTCAACCAGACCAATTTCCATAGCAACCAATTTGTCAAATCTCTATCTCATAAAGACATGGGGGTTGGTTTATTTCACCTTCAGTGACATGGGGAACATTTAACAAAAAACAATGCCCTCGAAATGCCGACTACACCATGCCACATGACTACACCACACGTTTGAAGACCTAATCAGTTTAAAAATCAGCAAGGGGTCAAATACGGCTTTCCCTCTGAATAATTCCTTCAAGGCATGATGTGGCAGTGGTGATAGTGACATTCTTCTAAATTTACAGTTGCCACAAACATCAAACTGTACACACTGTAGACACATCCCAATGGGGTTATGTGATATCAGAGCTTATCTTCCCTCCCACACAGCCGGAAAAACACAAAAGCTGCAGATCAGTGGAAAAAAAACCCACACCATTATCCTTTAAAACCACTTTCCAGCAGACACCAGACGAGGACACCTTAACAGCAACTCTAAGAACATCACTTTTATTGTTTTATGTCGCGAAGTTCCTCATTCAAGTTTGCACCACTTCTGCACATTATTTATTCTCAGCGTGGAGTTTGTATATTCTTCCCTGAGAATTATTTAATATGTGCATTTAGTACTATTATGAAGCTAATTGTGCAATAAATGTTCATTAAAAATCCATATGTAGCTAAACAAACCTAGTTGTTAATATTTACGCCATGCAAATCAAATGCAAATCACTTGTTTTAAAACTATTAGCGCTTTGGATATTCAAGTGAAAAGGTTCTGTGATTAGCATTATCGGTGTCTTGCTCTAATTGTTCACTATAATGAAAAATCTGAATTCATAACGCGTTTCTATCCAACATGAATTATTAATCAATGTGGGACTGCTGTGAAGAGCGATTCACAATCTGCTCTGAAATCTGCCGGATGAATAGACACAAGTCTGAGTGAGTCTTCAAGATTTGTTTTACTAACTTATTGAAGAAACTGTGCTGTCTCCTGTTGTTGATGTGACTCAGTAAAATTAACTAAACTCCCCTTAAACAACAATTCATCTTTCAGCGTCAACTGGAAACACTGTAATGATTTTGCATGAGTAGCTGCACAAACCAATAATTTCTTCTCAAGTTATCAAAAGAATCAAGTAATAAAAGTCCCATAAAAATCAACACCCATCCAGCCCTGTGTCAATTTAACAACAAAATACCATATAAATGCTACGGAAAAGAATGTATCTCACAAAAACGTGAAAACCATAGAATTTACAGTGAAAAACGTAAGCTTTACAGAGTAAAATGTTACATTTTACAGTTCAAATTATATGAAAATGCTGTCAATTGGTGAAAAATTAACAAATTACTATATTTTTACTGTACTATATAGAAAAGACATGATTTAATTATACATTTATTTAAGTATTTATGTAGCAGACACTTTTATTCAAAGCAACATAAAGTTATAAGTCGCAGTTACAGCGACTTTCATGATAGACATGATTATATACTGTATTACATAAAAAATATGTGATTTTAAATGTTCTAAAATGTCTTTTAGGAACATTTTCTGTTAGAAATCCATAAGATCTTTTTCATTTAGACGGCTACTGTAAAATAAATGTGCAGTACAACTTTTATAGGAGCAGTTATAAACAATATTTATGTACAGTATATTTAAAGGTAAAGTTCTGGCAACCACAGCTTTTTACCATAAAATGCACAGTGTGTCTTTCCCATTGCGGTCCGCTTTCTCTGTTGTCTCACTTCCTGTCTCGCTCCACTGTCTTACATAAAATAGTAAAATAAAGGCATTGTTTGAAATTTTTTACATATTTAAGAATAAAAACCCAACAGAGTGTCAAAATGAACCTATAATTTTATTATCAAAACGTCAATTTTTGCTTTTTGTATTTTCAGCACATACTCTATCGCCAACACATTGTCTCCAGGATTGCATAGCCTTTAAACTGGAAATCTCCTTGTTGATGTGATAATTCATCACACACTGTTACTTCTGAATCCTACGATCACCGTCTAGCTCAACCAGAGCTCAACCGGTGCATACAGCTGAACAGATGCAGGGTGGAGGTCCATCTGCCCTGCTGCTTTACATTAGATGATCCAGATCTCTGGAGTTCAGCTGTGGAAATGAGCTCATAACTCTTGGCTGTATTATTTACCATGTGAACATGATGAACTGATGACTCATTTTAGTTCCACCCTTCAATCTGTAGTTGATCTAACCAAAGATCAGGAGGAGCGCATTCGGATAATTAGTCAATGCGTAAAAGAATTAGCAGATTTCCAGCATGCTTCCTTCACCCTTTCAACTCCTTTTTTAAGTATCATACGTCAAATGAGATGTTTACCTTTAATGTGGTCATAAAACAGGCTCCTTTAAAAAGAATGAGGATGCAACCTTAGGATCATTCAAATGTCTTAATAATAGTAATAATAATAGTCATCAAAAAATTATTGTGTACATATCTTCATTAGGGAACTATGGGATCAGACTGCTGCTGCCATTGAAGTGGGATTGGTTAGGTTTATCATAGTCATATTAATCTGTTCAGAACACCTCCTGCAGACAACAATCTAGTGTATACTTTCATTATACAATAGTTTTAAAAAGATTTAGTTGACAGCCTGTCATTAACTGAACTGGAAAAAGCTGTGAAAACGGTGTAATAATAGCCAAAGGTGCATTTGAGGAAAACAAGTTCTTGTCCTGGTAAGCATGAGTACAGCAACAGGACACTAGGTAGTTACAATGCATTAACAAGGTCTCCTATGGCCTGCCCTGTCTGGTTGTCGCTGGGCTGTCCGTTTTCCCTCTTCCCCCTGGTTGTTCCTCTCGGGGGGCGCCGTCGGTCTCCAGGGGGGCAGGGTGGGTCCGATTTTGGGGTTTAGGTCTCTGGGTGTGTCACCTTGTGGGGGGTGGACTGGCCCGTCGGGTGGCTGTTTGTGGCTTTAGTCTATAGTGGGCCACTACACAACTTCCAAAGCAGACATTTAGCACCGTCGTGTTTTTGTTTTGGAAACAGAATAAAATGAAACCATTGCTAAGCCTCAGCGGATCTACTATCAGTATTCGGACTTAAGGCCAATTAATACACACTGATGCGAAGTTTTGTGCGATAACACCTTGATCGAAAACCATGATCGCCAACGGGACATCACGCATCGGACCAAACGAGTGATGCCAATGAAAAAGAGTTTTGCACTGCCGCATTGGATCCATTTGCGAAGGAGAATGACCAATGAAAGCTGGCTCTTTTGATGACATGAGTTAAACGTATAAGAGCCACTCTGTGGCACCAATCCCATGTTTTCATAGCGACCTCGTACAGGAAGCAGGAAATAAATAGCACAAATAATTTCTTTTCACCATATTCTTGTCCAACACCCCTCCTGTGATCAGCTACCAACAGAATAAACTTCTCGACAACTTCTTTCCTATTTCCCCGTGTGGTGCGGAGTGCATCTGATTGCAAACGCCATCTTCAGGTAGGGAGCGTCATTGCATCAATGTATCCTCGACTCAGCTGAAGAGCACCTAGCGCAAATCTCAATTCTGATTAGGCCTTAACCCATGCTCAACATTTATTTAAAAAGCACAACAAGCAGAAAATCCCTCAAGCTCACGTCGTTTTTATGAACCTTCCACTACATTGAACATTTTGAACTGCGACTGGCTGATGAGGCAGAGCTCATCTGGACCACAACGACCAGATAAAGTTAAAGCTTCTATACTCTTACTTCCTTCTCATGGATTCTACCTTTTAATTATTCTATGTGTGTATTGAATTTGAAGTCAATAGGAAAATATGTTAAATAAAACCCCTTTTAGACCCCTTTTATTCACAAAACCCACATGAAACAGTAAAGTTTGAATCAAATTCATTAAAAAGTTCCCTGAGACAAAACACTTTCAGTATGATTAATAATTTGGATCATATTGTAGCACTGCGCACCTCCAGGAGATATCCTGTAGAGGGCGCAGGAGTCTAAATGATACAGACTGACCTTTACAAAGCCTTTGACTGATATCTGACCTCATAAACCACGGTGCAAAGCTTCTTAATCAAATTCACACAATCAAAGTAAGATGAAGAGGGTTTTTTTCATCATGAAACCTTTGAGAGAACAAGTATACGATATTGAAACCCACGAAGCAGAACATCTTCCACTGTACATTAATGTGTATTTTGTTTTTTATACTAAATTATTGGGTTAGAAAATGCAACCTCCAAGTCTAAATACAAAAGCACATCCAAACCTTTGAACAAAGTCTTGGCTACTTGGCTAAACTCAATACACTCGATAATCTGTATGTACATACATTTTATTTAGTTATTTAAAGTATGTTTCCATTATGAAGTGTAGCCGCTCAGTTAGAAAGTCACTGGTTTAAGGTTAGCTTGTAGCACTCCTGATTGGAATTATGGATTGTATGGTTGAGGAAAAAAATTTTGAAAGTGTTTTTATAGTTTATTTTCATTGGCCCTTAAGTCTATTAGAACATATCACTAGCATTAATGTTTCTATTGTGACTCCAAAGTGTTGTACAAACAACAATCAAACAAAAATAATACCTAAAATAAAATTAAAATGCCAAAATTAAATCAAAACAATAAAAAGACAACAGAGGACCAAACAAAATGTTGTGACGTTAAGAGATAAAGAATACAAATAAATTTAAAGATGCGTCTTAAAAAACCCCCACAGGGGGAGCAGCTCGAACGTGAGGAGGCAGAGCGTTCCGCAGCTTTGGACCAACCACAGAAAAAGCTCTGTCTCCTCTGGTTTTAAGTCTCATCTTTGGGATCACAAGCTGGATCTCAGACCTCAGAGCGCGAGCTGGGGTATAAATTTGGATGAGGTCAGAGATGTACTGAGGAGACAAACCTTTCAAGGCCTTAAAACAAATATTGAAATCTTAAAATCTATTCTAAAAGTTACAGGGAGCCAGCACAAAGAAGCAAGAATTGGTGTGATGTGCTGAGGTTTTTTGGTTCCTGTTAAAAGCCGTGCCGCAGAAATTCGGACCAACTGTAAACATGCCTCATGATATATCCATATAAAGTGTATAATAATAAACAACTTTCTCAAAACTGGTACATTATTATCTGACCATCATTTGAATTTGATAAAAAATACCCCAAACAGGACACGAGTCACAAAAACCTTAAGGAATAAGAGATCAGCACTGACTAACAGCAACTGGCTCATGACTCAGTGACTCCCCGGGTGTCGAGATGATTTATGTGACACACGTGTCTCTGTAGGTGCTGGAAAAGTGTCTGCGATATCCGGGTGATGAATCCGTGACTCATATTTACTCTCCTGTTCAGCCAAATCCACTGCTTTTCAAAGGATTTTGTCTCAATGGGGTTCTTAGAGCATCAAAGACCCCCCACCTGAACCCAGAACTTCATCTCTTCTGGTTTTACCTCAACTCTTGGACCCACAGCGTGTGTATGTGTGAAGGTGAAAGCTCATTCAGTGACTTTGAGACCCCTCCGGTGGAAAGAGAGGAAAAGGGGAAGTTTGGGATTAACTCCTGACAACTAATCCAAGAGAAATCCAAGCAGAACAAGCCATTTAAAAAAGCATTAGGACATTCCAAAATCAATTATACTATCATGTTTACACTTTCACCTCTGTCAGTTTAGTCTTTAATAGTAATGTTATAGTAGTCGTGTCTACAGCACATTTTCCCTTTAAAGACCCCTAAAGCTATTTTTGGTTCTTCACCGGTTCCTTAACAGGTTTGAAGGTGCTAT